>JAHXMU010000115.1:483199-626885 GCA_019455685.1 Philornis downsi | reverse complement strand
TATTGCAGCATAACAACAAGAGAAGCGGTAGCGACAACGCCACACATAGATTATATCCTTTTAAAGGAAGTGAAAGAATGAATAAGCTTAACTACACAAAACTAAACGGAGGATAATAAAAGATACATCAACTGTGTGCACACAGAGTTGCCTAGAATACACCGCAATGAAAGAGTAATCGAAACAAGGATAAAAAAGGCACACGTAAAACAGAACTAGTGGACGTTGAAAACCTGTCAAAATCAAATTGTAGTAAATTTATGAACTTTTCTTTACATTTAATATTTGCAGCAATTACACTAAAGCGAATCGAACTATTATTTGTAGATGAAATTTGCCATGAACATGAAAAATAAAATCATTTATGAAAAAGAGAAGAGCAAATGTAAATCTTTGCTACTCAGTTTGCCATTAAAAAATGTTGACCATTTCAGCATATTAATTAGTAAGTTCTTTCAATGATTACTTGTTGATGTCGAGTATCTAAAGCAAGAATCAAACGCAAAATTTCTTTCGCCTTGACTGTATATCTAAACACGGAACTTAATCTTATTTTTATTTGAAACGGAATCCAATACCGAACAAAAAATGTCACTGATTTTTAATTTATTACATTTTACATAAAATATTAAATTGTGTCAAATCGCATGATCCTTGTGTCCTATTGATGTCGCCAAAACGTGAAATTACGCTTTCTGGAAACCGCTCATGCTATAAAGGCAAACTCGGTCGTATTGTGTGGCTGATAGCACCATCTTGTTGAAACCACATATCGTCCAGTTCATAACCTTCAATTGTAGGCCAAAAAAACCGGTTATCATATAGCCATAACGCTCTGAATTCCGGTTCCTCCAGCGTCATTTTCGAAAAAATACGGCCCAGTAACACATGCAGATCATAATGCTCACTAATCAATGCAATGGCTTTTTCGCAATCACTTCTGTGTTCTCCGAAGCCTCATATGCGACAATTTTGCTTGTTGACGTAACCACCGAGTGAGAAATGAGCTTCATCGCTAAAGAAAATATTGTTCGAAAAATTAGCATTGCAAGCCAGTTGTTGCAGCACCCAGTTAGTATACCCACGGCGTTGTGAATCGTCGGCCGGCTTTAATTTTTGCGTGAGTTAGGGGTACAAATTCAAATGAAAAATAAGATAGGCCCAATTGTTGAGAATCCCGCGGAATCAACAAATTCGGATTATTCGCCACTCTTTCGCCTCTTCAAATTTCTTTATAATCTGGCCAATTCCTGGCACAATAGGAAATGGCGGACATTTCACTAAATAAATAACACTTCAGATGACAGATATTTAACAGCCAACAGTATTGCCATACCGGTGGTTTTAAAACCACTAAATGGATAACGCTATGTCTTCTAACCAGCTGCTATAAACTTATTCAAATTTGGTACACGTTAAGAATTTCTTAAAAAAGCACTTAAAAATGAAAATGACCGCATTGTCAGGCATCTTCGGTTAGGTCTCATACAAATTTGTCGATTCTGCGAAATTCAATTTTATCCATATACGAATACCTCCTAACATGCAGGCTACATCATACGGAATTTCTATGCATTATTTTATTTGTAATGCTTGGTAAAAATTTGAGAAACCCGACCAGGCAGTATTTTTAGGTTCTAAACACTTCACTAAATTTGGTACACATTAAGGGTTTGATAAGGTAGTGTCCGGAAATGAAAATCAACCACATTGCTACGACACTTCTGGCACCTGTTACGTCGCATGCAAACTGTACTTTATACCTCGTACGATGCAACAACCTGATGTTTAGTTCATTCTCTTTAATTCTATTTACAGCATCTAACATAATTTTTGAAGAATCGTCCAAGTAACCGTGCCCACGCAAATAATCGATTTCGCTCAAATGTTCTAAGCTTCACATCCTTCATTTTGTTGCATTGAAGTCAACCAATTTTGACACACGTCAGCCAATATTGTGCATTAGTTTAAAGCATTTGTTGATAAGACTTTAGCGATTTATCACGCACCTTCCGGCATTTCTCAAGCACTTTTTCTACAAAGGCAAAAGGACTTTGGGTGAAGAAAGTTTATGTAAATCAGTTAATTTGAATGACATTTTTGTACTGATTTTATGTACGGGAGAGAGGTAAACAATTTTGACAATTCGGTATTGAAACAAGCGGAAAAAGTAAGGCAGTGTTCAAAAGTTCGGCAACATTATAGGCTGCGGTCGACAGTGTCATCGATGAAGTATCAGTATTTTTTAATAAACACGCTCACAATTTGAGAATTGTTATTAAAAAGCTTATCATACAGGAGGAGGAGGAGGAGGTACTAGAGAACGGATTCGATTCATAACGATTTTTCCAAATAGGGCGGGCTGATGTTGAAGTGGAATATAGCAAGCTGTGTGTGAGGCGTTAAAGATCTTTTTTGTATTTAATATACTTTTATATATCGCTTAAATATCCGCAACCATTACAAACGTTAGCGCGGATACAAAAGACTCAATTTTCAATTACCTTGTCGACAGAGCTGGCTACATTTCAGCGATGGCCTGGGTTATGCAAACTTTGAGGTCATCGGCCGACTGTGGCTCACTGTTGTAGGAAACCATGCCCTCAAATCATTCATGCAGAATGTTAATTATCGGCTTTTCTGTGTAGCATTTAGTGCCACATGTCATCCATGTCTATATCGTTCAATTTGGGTTCGACAGAAACTGGTTATCATTGATCTGTAGCACCGGCCGTTGACGATGACAGCAATATCGTTTTTGAAGAAGTACGTACCAATTATGCCCCCAGCCCAAAATTCGCAACAACTTTGCTTGTTTATTTACTATTGGCCAAAGATGAGGCGTAACTGTAAAACTGGTGCAATGCGCACATCATTACTACATGAGAATACTCATTTTGATAATAACTTGATAGCCCATTTCGTGTAAATTGAATTGACCATCAGTAAATGGATAACAAATAAAAGATTTGACTGACGCCCCCCAAAAACCACATGACATGACTATTTGGAAAACTCGTTAAATAGGCAAAAATCGTATTTTTTTGAGTTTTTCAACAATTGCGTCTAGTTTTTCAATAATGAAACTAGGAATGCCGATTCAAGTGTGTGTATCAATTATCAGTCTTTTTACCCATCGTTTATAAGGTCCTGTCGAGTATGATATGCGAAATGTTACAGTTTATTCCTACTGGCCTGATTAGAACTTATCTGTACGGCTCAGAACTGGTAAATTAACAATCAACTAGATATTGACACTGCTGCGATTTCTGCAGAAGACCCAACTCGTAGATTATAAAGCTGATTTTGACGGTCCGATACGGCAAAAACCGCATGAGGCCATGACCTAGTTTGTTAATCGTGCAAAGCTTATACGTCTTTGTTGTCTACAGTAAAGATAGCCAAAAATCTACGTGAGCCATTTTACATTAAATGAGAATTTAGACAGTACGGCAGCCTATTGTGCGAATTCTTCAACATACTTTACTAGATATGGTTATGAGAAAAGCTGAACTCTAAAAGAAATAAACTAATCTTGAGTGAAAACGAACTCAAATTGATCAAAATTAGTCTCCATATGGCACCAAGTACGTCCATATTCAAAGTAAGTGAGAAAATTATTCGAGGAAAATTGTGCACTTTTCTTTAAAAACGTGCAATTTTCACGCGTACTCAAATTTGTCATTTTAAGTTTCGCTTACTCGTTTTAAAACTAACGATGTCAGCCTGGATATAAAGAGAAGAATATTGTCTGCGAACAGATGTGGGGCTAAGTCAGTAGTTTAATACAAAAAATCGTCTCTCGATAAACAAAACTCCAACCGTACTAGACATTTGGTTTTGGCTCAGACTCAGACAGAATCTTCGAGAGCCTTCGGAAAATATATGGACCCATCATCGTTACGGAAGGTATGGCATGACATCACATGGCATGACATCACATGGCATGGCATCACATGGCATGGCATCACATGGCATGGCATCACATGGCATGGCATCACATGGCATGGCATCACATGGCATGGCATCACATGGCATGGCATCACATGGCTTGGCATCACATAGCATGGCATCACATGGCATGGCATCACATGAACCATGGCGTATATATCGACATTGACGTGGTCAAACGCATCAAAATACAGCGGTTGCGTTGGCTGGGTCACGTTGTGTGGATGTACCTAAATGCTCCAACAAATACAAAGAGCGACCAATTGAAGAAGAACCGCAGAAGACCGAAGCAGTTGCTATTATTTTCTTCGCGTGCCATATAATACATAAGAATGTCTATTCTATTTGTCACGTAAGTAGGTGAATGATCAATAATATGAACAAATTAAGAATGATGAAAGGAAATCACTAAATTTTAATCATCTTGCAATTGGTTTATTGTTTTCTTAGCTTTCTGAGCAATTTTAGTAAAAAATTTAAGTTTTTTAGAAGCACATCAGTTTGGAATCACAAATTTTGACTGTAATCAGTAGGGCCTAAAAGTAAGAGAAACCATTTCCAAATTTAAAGCATCCGAGAAGCAAATTGTAACGCAGTGCACGTAATGAACTTCTGAAAACCTTAATCATATTATTTATGAAGAATAAATTGTAATGTCTAACTTTTACTCTAATTTTGTTAAATACTAACAAGGACCTCTTCATATTAAAACCACGGTTTTTATAAGGAAGAAGATAGGACATTTCGGCCGAAATCGGCAAATCTCCATAGTTGCAACCAATTTGAATGGGCTGTAATATTTTGCGAATGGCGAGAAAGCAATCAATATTTAAAATATGCACACATTTTTGTGACGATGTGTAATTTAAACCTAATCTTAATGGTATAAGCGCCTCAGCAAGTATTATTAATATTTTTAGTTATAAATAATTAACATACAAAAATTTATAAGATGTGAGACAAGACAAACATTGTAAGCTCATATTCGGCATTAAATTTCTCAATAACTGAACAATTTCTACAACTTTATGGGCGAGTTTATAAATGTAGTTTCATGAGAAATATTTCAAATAACACCTTCCCTTTCAACTTTGTGCCTTACTGTTGTTTTCATTATTGCTATACTACTAAGCATCACTGTTGCATACACCCAGGTATATTCGTATATCTGAATCTATATGACTTGAGGTCATGTCTGCTTAACATAGCAAATACCGTTATGATACCATATTCGAAATCAAAAATACATTTATATCGCACACACACGTACCATACATTGATCTAATTTTCGTGTTCAATCATATCGACTATCAAAATATCGTCTGCACAAATTTGGAGCTACCAAAAAAGAGGGTGGGAGGGGAAGCATGAAGTGCAGCAGTTCAGAAAGTGTAAATGTATGGCCATCGGTTTACGGTTTTGCTTCTCCGGTAAGATGGAACAATTTGTGGCCACAAGATGATGTGAAACCTATCATTAAATTAAGATACACATCGTCCCATTCCAGCTATTCGACTATGGCATGCCAGCCCATAAATTCAAGCATTGCATGTCGTACTCGTAAGTCTATAATTATGGGGCTGATAGTTTCATATTTTCACTTTATTCCTCTTCATTCAAACTATTCGATATTAGAATTTGAAAATATTATATACGAATTTCAAATGGTGAGAAGGGAGAGGCTTTAGTTTGTTGTTCGCTTTGATTATTTCAGTTGAAATCTAAAATAAACAACGTTGCGATGGAAAAGAGGTCGAATGTATAGGCAAAAAATATAACTCGTTCTTGATTAACTTCATTCCCAACAATAATTGTGGTTTTCAAAAATTGCTGATTTATGTGATATATTTTTGTGTCACTTGGTTGTTGCTTCGAATACAAATATTTGCTTCCTTATGCATTGGAAAAGATAGAGAGAGAGAGAGTGGGTTAGTTATCTAGATATGAAACGCGTGGCTTTTATAATTGTTCCAATAGTTCAATAACAAGCATTCTTTTTTACAAAGTAATATAATTACATATTAATTTTCAATTTTTAATTCAACTGCTAAAAATGTTTACAAACTCTTGTTATGATATATTTCAACGATATGCTAAGGTGGGACATAACATTTAAATTCGATGGGGAGGGCTAAGATTAGAGTTTGAACATCTGTGGTAAATTCGTCATAACTTATGTACTTAGAGTATTCACCGGCAGCAGTAATGTCGCATCATTTGAGTTTTTTTTTTCAAATCCAGTTTTGGTTATTTTATTTACCATCTTAAAGAGTTTGTATTTGTTCATTTGTCAAGTAACAATATTATAAATAAAGAGAAGCGACATTTCGATAATGAAATATTAATTACAATCAGCGTATTCAAAATCTTATATACTGGTAAACTGTTTCTTTAATGTGGAAATTAAATACACCTAATCTACCCTGGTTATACCTTCATTCTAAGGAATGCATATATCATTTCATATGGCACAATCTTACGCCAAGTATCTTTAGACCAAATATGTTACAGAACTTTTTGGTCGATTAACTAAAGTTCGTCTGTTTGTTTGGCTTCTTAAAACTTGGTGTAGCCTAATAATTTGGAAGGCTCTATGTGTGTTATGTCGACAAGCCCCTTCTATTACCTTTCTCTCAAATTGACCAATTTTCCGAAAAGCATTTTTTCCCTGTAACTCCTAACCTGCAGACTACTGCAATTTACTACGCGGTCCCAAAACTAGCCGACCTGATGTATGGGTGATGCCAGTAGTTTCAAAAAAATTATTTTGGTGAAAAGTGTCTACCTTATAAAATATATGTCTTTTAAGTTTCAAGGCGTCATGTTGTTTAGTATTTTTATTTGAGCCATAAAAAGTAAACGATCTCAGTGATTTTGTAAACTTGGAAATAGGAAACATGGAGAAATTATTTTGGTGAAAAGTGGCAACCTTATAAAAAATGTCTTTTAAGTTTCAAAAAGCCACGTTGTTTAGTATTTTTATTTGAGTCATCAAAAGTAAAAGATCTCTGTGAATTCTTAAACATGAAAAAAATTGATCATCTTTACGTTATTCAATATTTCCATTTGAAAGGTTTCAGTCCAACCAATATCAAAGCCGAACTAGATTCTACTCTGGGAAAGTCTGCTCCTTCATTTACGATTGTAAAATATTGGGTAGCAGAATTTAAATGGTTAAGAAAATCCACAAAATGGTTTTCGGTGATCGTCGGCTCAATGTGAGTGAGAAGATTTGAAGATGAGAAAGCTGTGCGCAATAGAGCAAAAACAGCGTCGTGAGGATGTTTCAGTAAAGTGTTTGGCGATGTTTCAGCGCAATAGAATCGAATTTTTGCTTCGATTTATAACTATGGACGACACATATGTAGGTCCACCATTTCACACATGAGACAAAAGAACAATCAAAGCAGTGGGTTAGAATGGGAAATTCGTGTCCAAAGAAGGCGAAGACGGTTTCATCTATATTCAAGGTCATGGCTTCCGTTTTTTGTGAGGCGCATGGTACTATTTTTATTGATTATTTTTAAAGAGGAAATATTATCAATGGTGAAATTTATTGCAACGTTTAAGTGATGAAATTATGGAAAGAAAGGCCGCATATGGGGCATTCACATATCCACTATTGCGATGGTAGAAATTAATAAATTAAATTGTGAATTGCTTCATCACACACCTTATTTGCCAGTTTTAGTTCCTTCGAACTATTTTCTATATTTAAACTTGAAAAAATAGTTTGGTGGTAAAAAATTTGCCAGCAATGAAGAGGTGTAGTCTGTGGTTGATGGGCATTTTGAAGAGTTTGACAGTTCTTACAATAAACAGGGAAAAAGTGTGTGGCGCTAAAAGGAGATTATGTTGGAATATAAAGAAAATTGTTCCCAATTTTTTTTAATTCTTTGTCAGGCGCTCTTAAATTCCTGCCAATTGTTTTCCTTTAAAATGCAGGGAAAATTTGAAAAAAATCGGTCAAAATGACGAATTTAGAATCTTATCTTTTAAATAGTTGAAAGGAACGAAATGAAAATGGACCACACTGCCCCACCCAAAGAGAGTGAATGTATAAAGAGAAACCATGCCGATAAATTGTCTCAAAAATTACCACCGACTAAACATTGCTGTGAGCAGATATTTCTATTTAGCACATGTTTGTGTGATTGTTTTACATTTCTGCTACTCGTTGGCAACGCTGGTATTTGTAGCGAATATCTTGGCTACTCTTTCCAAATTCTAATTTCTTCAAATTCTAAACTTTATAGCCCTACCCTTCTGGTACCACCCATAAACATTGATAGATTTTCCAAAATTTTACTTTTCAATATTAATAGCTAATTCGCAGATTGCAGTTACTAATTTTTTGTTGTCAATTGCAAAACATTTGAACGTTTGATAAAATATGAAAAACTCGACCAGACATCCGCGCTTTTTTCGGTACCCTCCCAAACAAATTATCTAATTTAACCCGCATATTCCAAAATTCACAACTTCCATTCAATTGAACTAAATTCAGCGTAATAAAGTACAAACCAGTCTTTCAGTAAATTTAGTTCTGCAAATGAAAATTGGCTGCATTGCCACGCCCTCACAGGGTATCTCATAAAAAATTTTGATAATTTAGCAGTAATCAGTCGTCACTATATAGTTTATAAACGTAAGACGTGAAGTCATAGTAAATAAGTTTAATAATATATAATTTTGCTATTAGTAGTTTGACGTAATTCAGAGCATTTGTTAATATGAGTCCAACTTTTTACCATATCTTATGACACTCCGTACATATTTGGCCGAACCCAAACCACGCTGAATGACGGTTTTAGTTTCAGCTAGTCGTTTTCTTATTTTTTTTTTTTTTTGTTTTTTGAAGAATATTGTACATTAAAATAACATTAATTTTCATGTTGCGGTAAACAATAAATATTTTTGAATTCTGCTTGTAGCAACTGGAAATAAACATCTGAGATCACATAAAGTATATACATTCCTAATCGTCGGAAAAATCTATGTCGATTTAAGCTTGTCCTTTCCCATGATTTAAGTTGCTCCGCTTGAGCTATCAGGTTGAAAGTTAGCATAAAAATATCTCATAGTCATTGGCGACATGTTTGAAATTGAGCAAACTCTGCCAAGTAGGGAACATGCAAATTGATGAGGCATGATCCTTATTAGTAAAATATTGCAACAACTCGATTTGTTTCGTGCTGCACCTGATCTGCCTTATTCAAAGCATTTTGCAGACTCCGGAATAAATGACAATTTAAAGGTATCAGATCAGGACTACGAGGTGTATGTGGCCGAGATAGCAGTTATGTGTGAGGCCTGTCGTTTTCCTGGCGGAAAATCACTCACATTCCGAAATTTTTTTCTTTCCATCAATTGTTGCCAATAAAAAACCTCTGAATTCATGTTTTGGTTTGTTAGAAGCAATGCGAATTTATCACTCTCTTAAAATCCACAATTGAAATCGTAACTTTTTGTTGATTCACCTTTCATCTTTTTCGTCCCCAAAAATAGGCAATAAGCAATAAAACGCAAGTTCTCATCCACTTTGTTAGGTAGATTTCCTTTAGCTCGTCAGGTGCCAAAAAACTAGAGATTTTTGACGAATACAAGCCCATTTAAATGGGTTTCAATATTCGCCTTCGACACTTTCAGCTTCACTGCAATCCCTAGAAAAGAAATTTTGTCGGTCCGACTCGATAACTGCTTTGATTTCGCATTCATCAGCGTCATATTGCCGACCCCGTCGGTGGCCATCTTTAACAGTGAAATTTTCAGAACGGATAAAACTTTTTCAACGTCCACTTCTCTGACGATGCACATCGTGAGTATGTGATCATTTAGACCGCAATTGTAACAAATGGCAAAATTAGATCAACACCAACACCACAAAAATTTTATTCAGGTGATCTAAATTTCACTCAATATTCTATGGCGTTAATACAGTGTGTCCGTCGCGATGGTATACCACTTTGCTTATTTATAATTTTTGATTAAATGAAAGAGAATGGATCTTATATTGATAAATGTTTTATATAACGTCTGACTCACAAATTCGAGCTCTTTTGAGCACATTTTTCATTACATTCTGGGCGAGCTGTAACATCCTATTGGTATATGTACAGCGGCGTAAATGGTCTTGTGGAGGAAGCTCTTATATCAACGGAATCTTACATGGAAACAAATGGAAGTCCTTATACAAAAATCATGGCCAAAGTTGTTCTTTGAAGACCAAGCTCCTGAGCACGGCGTCGAATTGAGGTTGATGGATTGTTTTGAACACTTTCTTGAGCAGCAGTAAAATTTTCAGCCGATCTTGCAGTACGTTGTGGTCCATGCTTGGCCTTATCAGTCCTCTTTCTTTGGAATCATTCACTGCACGATAAATAGTGCGTCTTGTGTGCATATTGTTTCTCCCAAAAATTTCAAGTAACTTTCTCATCATCACAGTAATAGATGATTGAGTTTGATAAAATGTTTTAACGATTAAAACACGTTGGTTTATCGATTTCACGACTGCTAAATTTGAACCGTCAAGACTAATGTTTTCCAAAAAGGCGGCAAAACAAAGTAGTATACCTTCCCGACGAACACCCTGCACAAAAGAGTGCGTGGACTCGGAAGAGTTATGCTAAATCGCTCGATTTTTATCATGAAATACTTTGAATTAACGCACAATAAATTGAGCAAAATTTTTACTTACTGAAGTCTCCCGCATAGGAGTTACCCTGCGGATATTATAGCCCATTTCCATTACTGAATTTAGTCGAATTGAATTGAGGATTAAATCAAATTCTCTTCCATCCCGCGAATGATATATAGGAGGGTTTCTCTCATTCAATGAGCTTACTACGCATTCTATTTTTAAACTCACTCTAGGAATACGTGGTTTGTATAGGAGGTACCAGAAAGGGCGTTGTTAATCGCTAAATATGTTTAAAATTTCACCACGTATTACAATGTAATACAGTTGGTAAAAATTGAGGTTAATGTAGTTTATGAATTAGATGTTACAGGGAAAAGTAATCCAATAAACCGGACAATTTTTAGGATGTGCCAAGTGCACTATGTCTTGTAAATTTGACTGAATATGAGCTAAGTTGGTGGTTGTTGTGGGTGGTATGAGAAAGGGCGTGGTGGTTTGGTTCAGTTTCTTCACGTTTTATGAAACATTGAACATCAATATAATGGACAAAAACGTAGATTACTTCATTTAAATCTTTAGAAATTAAATACTCAGTATATAGGAAATTCAGGCAATTTGTATAGAAGTTATCGGAAGGGGCCTGAACATGCCGCCGGTTGTGTTGTCGGGACAGATCTTAGCAAACTCGTCTTATATGAGTTAAATCGATTATTTGTATGAAAAGTACTAGAAAGGGACAGGCTAATCGATGAGTTTTCCTTATAAGAATATATAGATGATATTAGATTAGCGTTTAAGAGTCTACGAATCAAAAGTTACAGGGGAAAACTGAATTTAGAAAATGCGTTTCATTTATATGAGAGGTACAATAAGTAGTAGACCGCAAAGCCAATTGCCAAACCTGGCTACGATCTGGCAACATATTAAACTATGCATAGTTCAAAGAAGTTTCGTAAAGATTTACGACAGTTAATGTGTCTACCAGCCAGCCGAATAGTCGCTGAATTGACTTAAAAATTAATGAAATACATTTGGTCAAAAGAAACTTGCTATTTTAAATATATTTTCTAAGTGTTATAATTTATACCTTCATTCCTTATACTGAAACAACTTTCCCTTGCAATGAAAAATTCATCTATTGAAAAAATTACACTTCTTCCATATACACCTAAACTTTTTCGTTAATAGAAAGAAATATGGTGTGGAAATTGATTGACACGAGAAGGACCTGTCCAGATCGTGCACTGTCTAATGATATCGCTCTGATTGTGAGCATGACTATTATATTGTTGTTTTCAATATAAGTGAAGTCGTTTTATTATGTAAAGCGTTTTATTATATAAAGAAGCGATTATCAGAATCAATACATAACACATTTTATTCTACATCCATTCAGGTCATTCATCATATTATGTTACTGCCCAAAAGTATTGCTGGGCTCAATCATATCCTTTCGTACCACAACACATACACACGATTTATATTCGGAACTCAGACTCATTAAAAACAGTTAAAACCATTTCCCCCCTTCAACAGAAAAGTTTATTGCTTTCATAATTTTGTACAGATTGAGAGTAACCAAAAAAAAAAAAAATGTGTTTGATTTTTCTGCACAGCAACGAGTTCTTTTACTACTTCATTTAAATTTGACTAAAATGAACATATTGATCTTCATGTGAATACGAATTTTATTATGATTTTTTGTTCATCGATTCCCAATGTTGTTCTTGAGTAATTTGCTTCCTGTTTCTTTTGTATGTGCCAAAATTGGTGTCCACCATGAGGGAGGTCCCCTGCTTGTTCCATACACAATGAATGGCCATAAAATTCGTCATTAGAATGGTTTCACAAATTCTACGTCTGTTTTAAATTGTCATATGGCTCCGTACGTATGTTTATTATCTTGGGTTCATTGTTTATGATCAACAAAATTAAACAAATTGAATTATGACCGACAAACTGATTTTTCGTTTTGGTAACATGCATTTGCATTTTGTCAATTTGGTCATTTGTCAGAAAATTTCAGTTGTTTTTGTTTTTGCTTTTTGTTTTGAGGAGAGCTTTCATTTAGGGACGATTTTGGCATGAATTGAAAATGATACGACATTACTTGGTTTTCAACTAATATGGAATTGGAATTTAAAGGCAAGTTGATGGCAAACATCTGTACATTTGATTAAGAAATCAATAAAGAATTTAGGTTTTATTGCCCCTACTCAGCCCATTAATGCTAGTATACATATACAGCCCACTGGGGAACTTTAAATAATGACACGATTCACCAATAATACGACACATAACGTTAGTTTCAACAAGACGTTGCAACTATTCACATAGTCAGGTCTTTAATGGTAGAATTGCAAAGAAAATTTCCCAATACGAGGTCGGTCCAAAAAATAGCTGACCTAACAAAGAAGACACAAAAAAGTTGGGAAAAATTTTCTTTATTTTTTAACATAATTTCTTTTTAACTCGATACACATTTTCTATACCCTGTTTATAGTAAAAATTGTAAAACTCCTTGAAATAGCCATCAACCACACAATCCACCTCTTCATTGTCGGCAAATCTTTTACCACCGAGCCATTTTTTCAAGTTTGAAAAAATAGAAATAGAAAATAGTTCGAGGGTGCTAAAAATGGCAAATAAGGTGCCTGATGAAGCAATTGGCACTTTAATTCATCAATTTTGGCCATCGCAATAGTAGATGTGTGAATTGGAGCACTGTCTTGATGAAACAACACTTACTTTTTGCCAAATACGGGCTTTTTCATAATTCGACCATCACCTAAACTCTGTAATAAATTAGCATAATATTCGCCCTTGATAATTCTTCATTTCAGAAGATAATCAATAAAAATAATACCAAGCGCATCCCAAAAAACAAACGCCGTGACCTTGCCTGCAAATGGAACCGTCTTTGGACACGATTCTCCTATTCCAGTCCACTGATTTGGCTTTTCCTTTGCCTCAGGTGCAAAGTGGTGGGCCCAGTCTCATAAATCAACGCAAAAATTCAGCTTTATTGCGGTGAAACATCGCCATATTCTCTACTGAAACATCTTCACAACGCCATTTCTGCTCTATTGAAAGCAAGTGCGGCAACCATCTTGCCCACAGCTTTCTCAATTTCAAATCTTCGGTTAATATAAGATGTGTAGCACTTTTTGAAATCTGTATTATTTCACCTAGCTCACCCACTTCCAGCTAACGATCATCCAATAACATTTTGTGGATTTTCTGTTTTGGACACCTCAATTGGTCGAACACTATGCTGTTTGGCTTGGTAGTTCGTACGGCCTCGTTTAAATTCTGCTATACAATATTTTGCAGTCACAAACGAAGGAACAGACTGCCGCAGAGTAGAATCTATATGTAGCTTGGCTTCAGTATTGATTTTACTGAGACTTCAAATTCAAATATTGAATTACATAATAGTGACCAATTTTTTTCCATGTTGACAAATTCACCGAGGTCATTTAATAAAAACACTAAACTAGGTGGTTTCTTGAAACTTAAAACATATGTTGTATAAGGTTGCCCCTTTTCACTAAAATAATTTATTTTATACCACTAGCACCGTTAGGTCAGTCAGTTTTGCGACTGCGCTGATTTCAAGAAACTGGATATTGGCTGCCAAGATCTACTAAATTCCATTGTCAAATGAATATGTTTTATTTTTCAAATCAAAATAGAAAATATGGTTTGTATGAATTAAAATAAGTCCAAAGATTTGAGTCAGATTAGCTAACTTAATACATATACCTTCACCCAACGTGGGGAGTGCCAGAAGATTAGTGGTAAATTGTTAGGTTCTTCTCCTAAAAATAATCAAACTAAAAACACAGTAGAGGAGGTAAAATGCTAACATTCTGTAGTCCTTCGCTTAGAAAACATAGAAGCACAGCTTGCTAAACACCCTAAGGGGTGCTGCAATGCAGTCCATTTACATTCGCGGAACTAAGTTTACTAAGTGGCTATACTGAATAATATGCTATCGGATGAGAGATACGAATCTGGCATACCAGGAAGGATGTGGTTGTCCAGTCGATTTTTTTCTTTCAAATCTTGTCATTACTTTATAATACAAAACATCTGAGAAATATTTAAGTGTCTACAGCTTACATATTAGGGATTATAAGGACAATTTTCTATTTTAAATAGATTATAAGGACAATTTTCTATTTTAAATAGAAAATTGTCCTTATAATCCCTAATATGGCCTATTTGTAAGCTACGTAAAAAAAGAGATGTGACAATGCCCTCCATTTCCATTCTCAAACTCTATATTGCAGATGCTCAATGTGCACCAAATTTAACTAATTGTAATGCAGTGCAGTGCAGTCCTTTCATACCTTTAATGAGATATGGCGTAGCTTCACATATTCAGTGAGTTTACACGCGTTATATAGGTTTACCCACTTTTCAGTTGTAAAAGTAAAGTTATGATTTAGATGAAGCTTTTATTTCATAACTAGCTGACCCGGCAAACGTTGTTTTGCCTTCAAAATGTTAATGTGGTAAAAAAAATTAATTGCAAAAATCTCATCTCCAACGCCATCTATCACTTCAAATAAAACATTTTAAACCTTCCGGAATACTCTACCAATAATTTAAGACCAAAATGAGCCAAATCGGTCCAACCGTTCTCGAGCTTTAGCGAGACTAACGCACAGCAATTGATTTATATATATATATATAATATAATATAAATATATAATAATAATATAAAGAAGAAGATAATGCTTGGACCTTGCCATTATGTATAAATACAGTGTCATTGAAATGATCACCCCTCGATTGGTTGCAGAATGTGGATCCTTTTAAGGTAGTTTTCGCAAGTTTCGGGTAGTACATTTGGGGATTATCCGCGTAAATGTGAAATTACGCTTTCTGGAAACGTCCCATGCAATAAAGCCAAAATTGGTCGTACTGAATCACGTTGGAATCACCACTTTTGCAGTAAATTTTAACTATTTTTACGCATTCTTCGGTTGTTAAACAATCCATATTCGTAAATAGCAAACCTTTCAGTAAATAAATAACAGTCCAGATGACAGATATTTAACAACTGGCAGTCTTGCCAGACCGGTGGTTTTGATAACCCGTTATTTTTACATTCACTCAGTGAAATCTGCAGCTTACAGGGATTGACTTACAGTTTGAGAATTATTTGCAAACGAACTACTAAGAGCTCGTCAGACACATCCAGGTGACCGCCGCACAAATAATAGGCTGTATGCAGAAGTGAATCCGCGATCATGCGAGTATGCCACAGTGAGTCACTACCAAAGAATATGTGTGGTAAATCGGACATTTGTATGGAGTTGTGAGAATTTTTATGGCTAATCAGACGAATTTTTTTAATTCTACCAACTCATTAATTACCAACTAATACAATGCACAAAAATTTAGATTACTCATGACGGCTAATGCAGAACTATAGAGAACAAATTGAATTTCAGACAATCGGACCATTTGTATGGAAGAACCAGAAGGGGTAGGACGGTTTAGCCCAATTACTATTCCCTGCTGCGATTTGGGAAACTATTGGACCCTGCGAATTGTTAGAAAGTTTCATATAGTTTTTTTCTGTGAGGAAACACTGTAAAGGGAAGGGAGGCAAACGGTCTCTTTCATGGAGAAAACGGTGTTTGAAGGGACAGAAGAGAGTGATATCAGGCACAAAGATGTACGTGAAGTACGAAGATTGTACAAATGGTCAAAAGTAAATTCTGTAGTACAGAGATCTTCTGAGAACAATGACGTTTATTTTGCCGAACATACTAAAGTATCAGGCATACGGGTGAGAACGCATTGCCACGTTCTTTCCTCCAGAAGACAGCATACGTTAGGAAACAAAGTTACGGCCTGTCCGGTGAATTTCTCAAAATCCATGTCGATGGGCTATTAAGGAGCAGGCAATTATTTGTGGAAATTGATAAGGACGTAAAAAGAAAATTTAAATGGTTATAACAACTAACGCTTGGCCGTTCTACTAAACAACCCAACAAAATTCTTTGTATAGTATAATACAACAGACTGATGCGAAAAATACCATCCCGGTTGATCTTTATCCGTGTGATTTTAGATCCTTTAAAAGTGACAACTGGTCATACCATGACAAAACCCCTGAAAAGTGGATTTACCTATATCAAACTTTTGCCGATTATTCGATGCGATTTAGAGGGAAACTCCTTCATTTGTCATTTTACATCAAACGAATTTTTGTCCATTCAAATTCGTCGATTTTAGAAATAGTAATAACCATTAACTAATGGTTAGGAAGTGAGAATATCGTTCATATGAACGTAGATTCGAGTCCTGATACTTATTTAGCAAGGGGTTACATCGATGTGTCTGAAGGTCTCTTCGAGTAGTTGAGTAATCGACGAGTCTAGTATTTGCTTCTCAAACTGTAGTTCGGAATTGTGATTAAATAGTAAATTCCGTTGAATGTGAAATGTGAATGAATATGAACAGCTCTATCACATTCTATTAATGGGATAGAGCACACCAACGGCTTGTTTCGAAACGGTTCGTCTCTGGTCAAATCAAAAGAATTGATTTAACCGAATCAAAAATTGGTTCCGAGTTGAGTGCTAAAATGCTGATTCTTTCGATACAATACTACAGCTCATCCGGAGAAATTTCTTCTAAAATTTATTCTACCCGATTCATCTGAATATATTTTTAATTTGTCAATAATTCATATTGCGATCTTCCACATAATTCAATTATGGTAAAACCTCACAAGCTCGTTACAGTTAACTTTCTGCTTCCTTATAAATTATAATTCTTTTTAATGTCAAATAGCTTAAGCATTTCAACAATCTTTGGCAGTAATCCCAGCATAATGAACTGAAATTGATTAACTTCGATACATGCAATCGTCTGCAGGCTTCTGCGAATTAAAAAGGGTTCCTTATAAGTGTAAGAAACGTATGCCAGAATTGTAATTAATTAAGTTGAACTTGAATTGTCGAAAAACATTTTACAAATGATTGGCTATCGCAACATAACTCGTGCTCCCTCTTAAACCATCTGCGCCGATTAAGGATCATAAGAACAACAACAACAAAATGGTAAAAGAAATTGAAACATCCTGTTTAGCCTGAAGTTTAGCATGTGCCACAAACGCCGTGGCAAGATACGAAAAAAATTGCAGCAGACAAAGACGGCCACATTCACAGCAAATAATTCATAATTTTTTTTTCTTTTTCCCTTTAGCTGGACGTTGTGCCTGTTAGCGGTAAATTTACGGTGATTTGAAAGTAAAGTTTGTTGATTTTAAAGTTTGTTCGACAATAGAACCAGGTGTTTTTATTTAGCGAACGGACATAAGAAAGAGATGCATAGTATGAGGACAACGGTAATCGAAAGGATAAAGGACTACGTAATGCGTCGAGTTAAGATAAAAAACATCAAAATAAGATTTCTAGTGAATTAGTTCACAGCAAGGCTTAGAAATTTAGAGCACAAGTGGTTCGTTTTTGAAATTATTCTCGTTTTAAGTTTTTTTTTCTCTTTTTGTGATTGCCATCATTAAAGCAACATTTGCTACAGTTTCTAAACGAAGTGTGTTTTAACTAACAACATTACTTCTCTTGTCTTGGGTATCAAATATAATGTTTTTTTCTGTTTCGTGTTTCATCTCCACATAACACCACCTGCTTGGCATGTCGCGACTGTGTATGATCTTCAGCCATCCAGACACTGAGATATGGAAGAACAGACGTAGGCTTATTTTAACAACCCTAAACGCCCTTGTGGTCATATTCAGGCCATAACAATAAACCCAAGAATTGCAGTAAAAGAAGAGCATTTGAAAAATAATACGGACTAAGCATAAAAATAATCTACAAATTTGCGTTATGTGAATTTAAACCAATCGACAACGTCGACATGTTTGCGCTCTTTCGCTTGTATGAATTTTGTTATATGTAATTATTGACTGTGATGTAGTGATAAAATTAGGGGACGATTATTTAGTAAAGCCTTCTATGATTCTCGCTGTCGAAATGTCTCAGGAAATATATTCAGCCGACTTAATCGCATGAATATGATGAATATTTAGATTTCCTGAATTCAACTCTAGCTTCTCGGATATTGCACAAATAACATTTGAAACCAGTAGACAAACGCAAGGTTCAAAGTTGGACTTGCTTTATAGTGTACTCATATATAGGTAGTAGGTAGGTGCTTACAAATTATCGTCCCACACTATATAGGAGTACAAATAAATTCATGCTTTTCATTTGTATATTGCCGGTCCATAATCTGTAGAAATAGGTATCGTGAGGCAACAAATGAAAATTTGCATAGCTGGCCCACTAAGAGACAACTACGCGGACCCATCTGAAAACGCCTCACATTAGAAAGTTCGGGAGAAAGGGGAAATAAGTATGCTGCTACTGACCGTCTCTTCCCCATTTAATGGAATGTCATACGAAAATAGTTGAAGATTTTACCACCTAAAATTCTTACACAAACACTCTTAAGTTATACCAGGCGAAGCACAGAGGGGAAATTTTGTAATCGCGTTGCCACAATTGCATTTTGATTGTGGAGATTTTAATATGAGAGCGGTCCCAAAACTAGACGGCGTAAAAAGATTTGTGTCTTCTTGGGAAAAATTGTCTTTATTTTTCAGCATAATCTTCTTTCAGCTCAATACACTTTTTCCGGCGATGTTCAATAGTTTCTACACCCAGTTTATGCTAAGAACCCTCAGACTCAAACTCTTCATTGTTGGCAAATTTGGTACCATCATGTAATTTTTTAAAGTTTTGAAATTGGAAAATTGTTTGAGGGAGCTAAATCTGGCGAATAAGGTAGGTGCGTAATGAAGCAATTCCAATTTTAATTGATTAATTTTGGCCACCGCAATAGTGGATGTGGTCTTGATGAAACAACACTTTATTTTTAGCCAAATGTGGATTTTTTCCATAATTTCATCACTTAAACGCTGCAATAAATTAGCATAATATTCGCCGTTGATGGTCTTTCCTTTCTGAAGATAATCAATAAAAACAATCCTATGCGCATTCCAAAAAATAGACATCATGACCTTGCCTGCAAATGGAACTGTCTTCGCCTTCTGTGGACAAAATTTTCCTCTTTCCAGTTCACAGCTTTGACTGTTCCTTTGTCTCAGGTGTGAAGTGGTGGACCCATGTCTCATCTATGAACATCACCAAACCCACCAAACTCAACTAAAACATTTTTTCGATTCTGTTTTTGCTCTATTGGAAGTAAACGCGGCACCCATCTTGCGCACAGCTATCACATCTTCAAATCTTCGGTCAATGTACGATGGATAACATTTTGTAAAATGCCTATCATTTCAGCTGGCTCACGCACTATCAGTCGGATGATCGTCATCGTCATTTTGTGGATTTTTTTAACCGTGTCTGGCGTAGCCACCTCAATTGGTCGACCACTACGGTGTTGGTTTTGGCAGCTCGTACGGCCTCATTTAAACTGTGCTACTCAATACTTTACAGTCGTAAACGAAGAAGCAGATTTCCCCTGAGAAGAATCTAGCTCGGCTCTAATATAGGGTGGATGGTGACCAATTTTGTCCATGCTTACAAATTCACTGAGATCGTTTACTTTTGATGGCTCAAATAAAAATACGAAAAATTCAGGAGCCTTGAAACTTAAAATATATATTTTATAAGGTAGCCACTTTTCTCCAAAACAATTGTTTTCAAACTACTGTGTACATTATCTGTATGTCTGGTCGGACAGTTTTGGAACCGCCATCGCATAATGGGATTGATTTTTTAAAAGACTACAAAAATATCCCCAAATATGTAGGATATCTTTTATATTATGCTAGCTGGGCACTTTAAAATCGCTTTTTTTCATTTTTCCGGCTTTAGCTAGTTTTTTTACTGTAAAAATCTACATGAAGTCCGATTTAGGCTAAAAGAAATATTTCAAAAGGCGACCAAAAGAGCAGTAGATCGACTAAGAAAGTATTGTCAAATTATAAAAATACTATCAAATTGTCAAAATAAGAAGTAGCAGAAACTTAAATTGAAAATTTGTAGAAAATAACACCATTTTTCAGCTGTTCGGAAAAAACCCATCATCACTGTATTTGCGATGCCGACATAGGTTGTTCACAAATATATAACGCAGTTCACAAATATATATATCACCATAATGCGGAATAATTCCAGTAATTTTTGATTTCGAAAATGCTATTGTGGCGGCCACAGCTTGTTTTAAATGTTGTTCTACTTTTGAGAAATTTCATATCGAAATAACTTTATTCGGTCGCATTCTAGTTATGTTAAATGTCTTCAATCGACTCGAAATTTTGTCTTCGGAGCAGTATTTTAAGTTTAGAAAATAACCAGAACTCTTAAGAGGTTAAATCAGATGAATTTTTCTAATGTTAATTAATCAATTTAAATGACGCAAAAAGCGAGATTTGACGTGTCTGAGGAACAAAATATCATTTCAAATAGCGTAGACTGATCCGTTTCTGAAACTAACATTGCCAGTAATATCCGTGATTGATAATCGACGATTTTTGAGTACAAGATCACTGATTTGTAGAGACCGCTCTCGACCTTCTTTGAACTCTTCGTGTTACTTCTAAACATTTCTTTGCTCACTAAGACCTTTCTATGACTTTCTAAATGTTTCCGTTGCAAAAATTCTAATTTATAAATGAAATTCTCTTAACCAAATCGCACATTGTAAAAACCATCTAAATCACTTTTTGCGTCGTACAAAACGAGGCGAAGCTCAACCGCTACTAATATTTATTATGTGAAATTTGCTCAGATGTCTACCAAAGCGTTATTAGCTTAGAAATCGATATTTTTAAAATTTGGTGAATTAAAAACTGGTATTGTTTTAAACATAGTAGCGCCTTCATATGGCATCGGCAGTGAAAAAATATAGTTATCGATAGTCTCCCACTTTGAGTGTTAATAGGAAAAATTCAAGAAACAAAGATTGAAGAAGCGTGACAATGCGGTCTATCCTCATTCTCAGAACCACTTTTTGTAAGCGTTCAACGTTCAACGTTCAACGTATATCAAATTAGACTGCATTTTTGAAACTGAATAAATGATGGGCCGTGGTTAGTTAACCCATAGATTTTTTCACATTTTACATTTTTACAAAGTAGTACGTTAGACAAAAATGTTGTGTTAGAACGGGTAGAAAGAAAAGTTAAGTCATTCACCCCCTGCGATTTAATATTTTTTGAAGAGTATTTCAGAAATGTCAGAAAAAAAAAATTGTCCAAGACGATTCCAGAAGTGTAAAAAAATGTGCAAATCCCCAAATACGGCTCTTGTAGTTCTCAGCACATGTGCCGCTATTTGAAATCCTATTTCAACCCTTCCTATATCATTATTCATGGTTAGACAACAATTATATTTTATTCTTCGACCATTTTTGACTCTGATGTCGAATTCCAACAGTGATTTCTGATCTCTCCCCCTTATAGAGCAATTCTGATTTAAAAATTATGTGAAACTTTTGCGTTACAAATATTTATTTTTATTCATAAATAACGAAGTTACAGCTAATAAATAAATCAAAATGCACTGACACGTCAAACTCGATTGGTTACAACTACACCCGTTCACACTTTGTCACAATATTCCGTATCGTACCGTATTACTTTGATGAAACTTAGTGTACCGCATCATAATCACGATCCTTTGTCTAGTTCTCTTTTCTCGATTTTTTTGACAATGCTTTTGTATTTTTTAAAGTAAAAACTGTGTCGCAAAAAAGTTTATATTTCTGCGAAATAGAATAGTGACGGTGCCTATAAATAAAACTGTTCACATGATTGAAATTATCGTACGCCTTCTTCATACATTCCACTTTGTTCTAACTTTGACTCATCCGCATTCGGAATTTATCTTAATATTACATTTGAATTTTAAAATTTGAAATAATTTTTCTTTCTTGGAGGAGGATCGATCCGCCCTAATGCTGTACCTGCAAATTAGGGGTTACAGAAATTCGTTAACATTAAATTTCGCTAAACCGAATACCCGAATGGTTATAGTACTTCAGCCCATTTCAGAAAATCGATCAATTTATCTACCTATAGATGATACTAGAAGGGCGAGCGGCAACGTTTCATTGTTAAGGACAACCTTAAGAAATTCTTAACGAGTACTAACTTCAACTGAATTTAATGCAGTCGAATAGAAAATATAAACCTAAGAATATAAAGTGTGTTTTTTTAATGGTAGTTTTCTTTTTTTTTTAAATCGAATAAAACACTCAAATTTGCATCATATATTAAAATTTTTTATCGGAATCGAGAAAAAGTGGTCTTTGCCATTTAATTTTTAAAGCTCATTTCATGTAAATATTGTCGTGCTCCGTCTCAAAATGTCCATTCGGAAGGTCCAATTTTTCGTCACTTTTCTGAGCATTTCGGCTTATATTCCACGAATAACGCGTGTTATGTTATCCTATAAGGCTTCAATAGTGTTCGGCTTGTCAACATACTCGTAGACTAACGACTTGACATAACCCCACAAGAAATACTAAAGAGTCGTTAAATCGCAAGATCTTTGTGGGCCAACTCTCAGGGCCAAATCGAGAGATAAGCAGCTCACCACATTCATCCCTCAACATATCCATTGTTTTACGAGCAGTGTGGCGTGTTACACCGTCCTGATGAAACCACATGCCAACTAAGTACAACTCAGCCAATTGGGACAAAAAAAAAAAAAAAAATCACGCATCATAGCTCGATATCGTTCGCCGTTGACGGTAACGTCTCTTCCACGGTCGTCTTTGAAGAAAAATGGACCGATGATGCTACCAGCCCATAAACAACACCAGACTGTCGTTTTTTTCGGGATGCATCGGTAATTCATGTATGGCATGTCGCTGTTCATCACTCCAGATGCGACAGTTTTGCTTGTGTACGTATCCATTCAGCAAGAAATGAGCCTCATCCCTGAACACAATTTTTGGAAGGCTCATTCACCAAAAATTAGGCGTTGTGGTAGGTCATCCCTCATTCCATGATAAAGTGGCAGAGTATACTATATATATGTACTTTTCACTTTGACAGATGACGTTTGGACGCCATTACCAAACAGTGTTGCCAACCTGAAAAACTTAAATCTTAAAAAATCACCTTATATTTGTTAAATCGGCGATTTAAATCGGTGGTACCAAAACGGGCATAATTACCCAATCGATATTTTTCAGAATTTGCCAAAAATTATAAATTAAAGTAATGGATAAAAATAGAGCCTGCTGCAATCAATAAATTACAACGAAACACGTTAACTTTGGAAAATCGACCAATTTGTATGACAAGTACCGATACAACTCAGTTTACAATCCAGGCCAAGATCTAGCAATATATTA
Organism: Philornis downsi; assembly: GCA_019455685.1. Lineage (NCBI taxonomy): Eukaryota > Metazoa > Arthropoda > Insecta > Diptera > Muscidae > Philornis > Philornis downsi. The sequence continues at coordinate 602,917 of JAHXMU010000115.1, read as the reverse complement.
GGTTGTGTCAAGTGTTTCGTAAAGATTTGTGTCAGTTATCGTGTTTGCCATCCATCCTGTCAGAGGGAGGGACATCCTCAATCGGCTAAAAAAGTCATGGAATATGTTTGGTAATGATAATGGATACCTTAGACGATTTCTTCTGGATGCCGTATCGAGTGATATATGCCTTTATTCCTTCGGTTGAAGGTATAAATTGCTGGAATGGTTCTTTGGTATGATAATAATAATTACTAGATAAATTGGAATTTTTGTATTATCATTTTTTAGAGCACCAACAAATGAGTGCACTAAAACAATATTTCCTCTACCGTATGTGGTTGAAGAAACGAAGTTTAACATTTCCATAATCAGCTCACATATGCAAACCACTTCTATTTTAATGATTTTGAACACGGTTCGAAAAATTAAGAATAAATAAAAGAAAAGAATCATAAATTGGAAAACAGCTCAGCAGCCATTTATTCCATCAAAGCTAATGAGCATTACTAATTCCATTCGCTTAGCTTGCTGATGCAACAAAGTGAGTCCATAACAAAATATTCTATCCCTTTGGTAGCTCATGGTATACAAAGTTTTTTGTTTTTTGCATTGTATCACATGCGATAGTCATTAAAGTGCCTGGGCAAAGGGATATCATGTTATATTCACTCTTAGCTCGAGGTCAACGCAGCAACACAAATTACCGAATCCTTCAAAGGATCCCATTGCCACACGATTGTATAAATTAAAAAACAAATGTCAAATTTTTTTCTAAACAATAAAAAGGTAAATTTATCATGATATATAATTCTGTTTCAGTTTTATTATTGATAATCACACAATCGGCTGTCAAAATATCTACATGAAATTAGGGTTAATTCATTGAAATAAGAGATAATGATTGTTTGTAAAAGAATTCTTTAGAATTTTGTCTTAAGCAAATCATCGAATGGTAACAACCAATGGGCATTAGTTAAGAATGAGAAATGTAATGAAGTGATGCGAGTATTTATTACTACTTGTATATATCGTAAAATGTGTTCATGCTACATTTTATGCAAAAAATAGTAGAAGTTTTTCTCAAGTACCTGTTGGTTCTGCAAATATTCTCTGAGTGTATATAATTATTAGAGTTATGTGAAATTATTTAATTATTTATTTGCTATTTATTTGATATTCTGTCACGCGTTCTATATTCAGAGGATTTGGCTGTTGTTGCTGTTGTTTTGTGTTGTGTTCTATTTGTTTGGATTTGTCGCAAAACATTGATTGAAATTAAAAAACATATATAAAAGTTGTCCTCATTATCATTATCCTGATCTGTAAATAAACAACAAAAAGAGAGAAAACACAATTTCAAATAAATTAAATTATAATGAAATACAAATCATAGTAATTGTAGTATATCGCATATTTGTAATTAGCATGTTGATATGTACGTACGTGTCACGTAGTACATTTGCAAACATTTGGCACTAAATAAACTAGAAAGAATGAAACTAAATTCTCTAATAAATAAAAAATAAATATGAATTGTATAAAAAAACATGCCCAAGCAAACAGCTGTGTTCAGACTACAGCACAGTATCTACTGTGGTTAATAAAGAGTTTCGTCAGCGTACTGGATGGAACTCCACTTTTGTATAAGGCAATGGGTGAATGATTGAGACTAAGCGTTAAGCATTTTTAATGGATATGTTCGTAACTGATAGCTTTTAAGTTCCTTTTGAAAGTGCGACACATTTTGGCCGCGATCAATTAACTTTTACAAAGTATTACAATAAAAGATATAAAAATCCCTTTTTCTGTAAAACTACGAAAAAACTTAGGAGCAACAAATCTATTGTTCGTTATTCAATTACTGATACCAAATCATCATTCCAAGCACGATTAAGTATCACGTTTATAATGAAATGTGTAATCAGGAAGGCAAGTGTAGCACTCATTGCACATTAATTTTGTTGTAGACACGAAGGTCCTTTTAAATCAATTCTCTCCAACATTTGGTGACCAAATTCGGGACGACCAATCCATTAAATAATCAGTCAACATCCGCACGTCAAAGAAACGCCAAATCCGCCTAGAACACCGCGATCTAGGGTGAATCCGCTCCGCGCACAAGAATTCGGACTTTCGCAGATTTTAAATTGACGAATTTTGCATCGGGACATGAAATTGAATTCGTACAAAATCCAACTAGACCGGGAGTTAATGACCATAGACAATGAACTCAAAATTAATGACCACGGACAATGATGTTTGTTTTCCGAATGGGCTTCGGAACGTTTGGAAGAGAGCATCAATATTGGCTCATTTCTTGCTGAACGGATACGTAAACAAGCAAAACTTTCGCATCTGGAGTGATGAACAGCCACATGCCATACATGAATTTCCAATGCATCCCAAAAAAACGACAGTCTGGTGTGGTTTATGGGCTGGTGGCATCATCGGTCCATTTTTCTTTAAAGACGACCGTGGAAGAAACATTACCGTCAACGGCGAACGATATCGAGCCATGATACACATTTTTTTTCTCCTCAATTGGCTGAGTTGAACTTGGTTGACATGTGGTTTCATTAGGACGGTGCAACATGCCACACTGCTCGTGAAACAATGGATATGTTGAGGGATGAATTTGGTGAGCAGTTTATCTCTCGATTTGGCCCCCAAGATCTTGCGATTTAACACCTCTTGATTATTTCTTGTGGGGTTATGTCAAGTCGCTAGTTTGTGTGGATAAGTTGAACACCATTGAAGCCTTACACGATAACATGACACGCGTTATTCGTGGAATACAGGCCGGAATGCTCGAGAAAGTGACGAAAAATTGGACCTTCCGAATGGGCATTTTGAGACGGAGCCGCGGACAACATCTACATGAAATTATCTTTAAAAATTAAATGGCAAAGAGCAATTTATAGATTCCAATATAAAATGTTAATTTATGATGCAAATTTGAGTGTTTTATTAGATTTTTTAGAAAACTACGATTCAGAAATCACCCAATATTTAACTTTACTTTTAAAACCGAAAAATTGATAACCGATTTTCGCGATTAAGAAATTTGTTCGTGTAGAAGGTATTAAAACATGTTATATTAATTATCCTTTGTAGAGATATAACTTTCTCTCAGAACAGAAAACTGTATCAGGTAAGGAAAATAACTCAAACTTCTCCGTCCACTGGACAGGAATTATAAATCGGGATTGAATATAAAGTCAGCAAAGCAACATAGCGAGAGATATACATGTTTATCAAAGCTGCCAATTTTAGAAATGTAAATTTAATTTGTTTTCGAATCGAATTTGACACCAGGATAAAGATGTCTTTCCGATTAATAACCGCTCGTAAATCGGCTAGATCGGAAATGTATACGAAATTCCGGTGCTAATTTATGAGCATATTGAGTATATCTGAACAAGGCTGTTTCATGTACATTATTTACTATCATGGCTAATAAGATAAGAATAAAATAATAGTATAGATGTTATTATTATTATTATTTCTAAAGCAGGCATTCAACTAAAAGTAAGCAAACTAATTAAATCATGAGTTACAAAAACAAAATAAAACTTAACTCAATTATAGATCATTGTGTCAATCATTCATAGCACATTAATTCGTCTAGTCTAAAACCGCAATAAAGCGGTCCCGTGAAGCGTCTAATCTCTGGATGTTTTTCCAGACAAATACCCTCTAATGTTCCATTGAAATTGTGTGGAATTGTTGATGTGATGTGTCTGGCTGTTTCTGCTGTTTCCAACAGTTGGTTTCACCCAAACGAAAAGAAGAAGAGTTCCTTCAAAAAATGCGAGCCGTCAATGCCATGACAACAATGAATGATAATGATGACGATGATGATGACGTTGGTCGTGGTGACGACGATGATGATGGTGGCAACACCGTCAACGATGATGATGATGATGATAATATTAGTTGGAGTGTGCAGCGAAATAATTTTCAAAGTCAAGGTTAAGTTTTAAATGGATACGTTTGTTTATTTTTTGTAATGTTTTTTTTTTCCCTCTCTCTCCCTCTCTCTGTCTCTAAAGAGCTCTTCTTTATATCGCCTTCGTTCTTTATTTTGATATTTTTAGCTTTCAATGCAGAAAAATGAAAAAAGAAGTTTCGTACATGTGCAAGCGAGTCCGTTCATCGCTTCGAGCATAGGAAGTAGGCAAGTATGGTGTTTGAATGTTAAAATGCGAAAATACACAGCTTAAATAAAATAAAAATCGGCTTCATGCACATATAAGTTGAATTCGGAGTACACGGTGAAAATATCCGTTAAGGCTTAGAGCTTTTAAATACCTGGCTTTTTCAGAAAATTGCTTTCCGAACTGTTCGATCAACAACAACAAATCCGTTTAAACAAGTTTTATTTAGGTTAAATCGAAACGAGTTCACGTAGTTACGTAAAACAAGCCAATATTACATTTTAGGCCTAAAACAATTATACCCAGCACCAATACGAACATAATCATCGCTTCTTGGTATCGATAAAGGATTTAAATTTCCAAAGGATGCTATTCCTTCAGTTCTTCCATACTGATTATGGGATAAAATGGAAGTCATTCACAATAAAATGTTTGAAAAGTTTATTATTATTTTGATTTGTTATAAATGGAAGTTCGAGCAGAACTAGCCAACCCGACATATAGATGGTGCCAGTAGTTTCAAAAAAATATTTTGGTAATTATGAATTATAAAACATATGTTTTCAGGTACACAATCTCAGCGAAGTTGTCAACACGGAAAAAATTGATCATCATTATGTAATTTAATATTTCCATTTGAAAGGTCTCAGTCCAACCAATTTTAAAGCCGAGCTAGATTCTAGCCTGGGGGAGACTGTTCCTTGGTTTACGATTGTAAAATATTGCTTAGCAGAGTTTAAATGATGAAGAAAATCCACAAAATGGTATTGAATGATCATTGTCCGAAGGTGCGTGAGAAGATTTGAAGATGAGAAAGCTGTGCGCCATATGAGCGCCGTGCTTGCTTTCAGTAGAGCAAAAACTGCGCTGTAAATATGTTTCAGTAGAGTGTTTCGCGATATTTTACCGCAATAAAGCCGAATATTTGAGTTGATTTACAAACATGGATGAGACATGGATTCACCACTTCAACCCTGAGACAAAGGTACAGTCAAAGTAGTGGACCGGAATGGGAGAATCATGTCCAAAAAAAGCCAAGACGGTTCTATTTGCAGGCAAAGTCGTGGCGTCTGTTTTTTGGGATGAGTATGGGATTATTTTTATTCATTATCTTCAGATTTAGGTGATGCAGTTATGAAGAAAGATCACATTTACCAAAAAAGAAGGTGCTGTTTCATCAAGATAATGGCCCAGTTCACAATCCACTTGGAATTGCTTCATTAAGCATCTTATTCACCAGATTTAGCTCCCTCGGACTATTTCTATTCTTCTAAACTTAAAAAAATGGCTCGGTGGTAAAAGATTTGCCAACAATAATGAGGTGGAGTCCGCGGGTACAGAAGCTATTGTATATCGCCGGATAAATGTATCGAACTAAAAGAAGATTATGTTGTAAAATAAAGAAAATTTTTCCCAGGTTTTTTTGTCTTCTTTGTGAGATCGGATAGTTTTGGAACTGCTCTCGTACGTCTTAGTAACCACCGACTTAATTTAGATTCAAACATTTGTGAAAAATTGAATCTTAGAGAACCATTTTTGATTGGTAGTAGATTAATCTGAAATTTCAAAATATTGCAGAACATTTACAAAATCGTATACCTTTAGTTATTTTTTCGAAAAAATTGAAAATCTTCATAACAGAAATCATTTTAATGCTGTATAACAGGATCATATTAGAATTTCAGATAATCCAGAGGCGGTCATTTTTAATGGAATTGTATTTCGTACATAATGGCAAGGTCCAAACATTATAATGAAATTAAACTTTCATCCAAATCACAGCTTTATGTGTGCTTTACATATATTTAAATTTACTTAAAACCGAAAAATTAATAACTCTATAAGAAGAAATTCGGAAGAAAACTTTTGTTTGTTCTTTGTTTTATATAAAAGGCAAACCCAGGCTTTGGGGCTCATTTCTGTAAAGGTCATATTAAAACAGAGATCCAGATGGCCTGGTGATAATCATAATGCATTTTTAATAGAAGCGGTGCCTTATAGAATCTGCAAAACCAATCTTGGCTATACCAAAATATGAACCAATATACCTATATATCATTTTAGTAATGTTCTTCCAAGACACAGCTACATTACTGTGAGTGTCAAAATAAAGTAAGCACGTTGTATTTCAGAAGCTTCATTGTATTCAGATAAGTTACAATTAATAATGCAAATCTATGTGGTAATCAAACTTGAGAGGAATTCATTACCATTAACATCATTAACAGTAGGCAAAAATAAAAGCACACTAAAATATATTTCGTTTCATTATTTGGTATTTTCATGATAAAATTTTTAAGATGAGCGGCTTATCAGGCCACTGCATCCGATCCTAGTGCTGGGGCTGCCAACGACCACTAGGCTGGTGAGTTGAGTTTCAGTAACAGAAGTTACCTACTGGCCTAAGACGCATCGGTGTTAGCATGCCATTTAGGTTTCTCAGCTAGACGCCTTCTCACTTTAGCTACCATCAAACGGATGTCTGATGAAATTACCAGGGATTACTTGCCCGAAGGTCGGAAGTCGTGAGCTGCTTGGGAAATTCTGCAAAGGGATCTGTTTACTCCCAAGTGAATAACAATCAGAGGGCCCAAATTAGCAATTTATCCATTTGGGTGTACTGTGTCCTGTGTTTAAAAAAGGCGATTAAAGTGTTTGTAAAAACAATCGCGGCATCAGTCTTTTACCCATCGCCTATAAGGTCCTATCGAGTGTGATATGTGAAAATCTAAAGCCGCAGACCTGATTGGGCCTTATCAGTGTGGCTTTAGACCTGGTAAATCAACAACTGACCAGATATTCACACTACGACAAATTCTGGAGAAGACCCCAAGAAAAGCAGATCGACACGTACCATCTTTTCGTCGATTATAAAGCTGCCTTCGATAGCCCGATACGGCAAAAACTGTATGAGGACATGTCCGAGTTTAGAATTCCTGCGAAGCTCATACGTCTTTGTAGGATGATGCTGACTGACACGAAGTCTTCAGTAAAGATAGGCAAAGATCTAAACGAGCCTTTTTACACCGAACGAAGATTTAGGCAGGGCGACAGTCTATCGTGCGACCTCTTCAACATACTGTTGGAGATGATTATGAGGAAAACTGCAGTTAATACGACTGGTACCATCTTTAATAAAAGCCATATGTTACTCGCATATGCAGATGACATAGATATTGTTGGGCGAAAACTGCGAGATGTTATTGCAGCTTTCTCAAGCATCGAGAAGGGAGCAGCGAAAATGGGTCTGGTGGTAAACGAGGACAAAACAAAATTATTGATTTCAACGAACAAAGAGTCTACTCGTTTAGAACACTGTGTGAACGGTTCCGCTGTAAACAAAACGAATGACATCAGCATGAAGATAAAAAGGGGAGTATTGCTTTCTAATAGATGTGACTATAGGCTAAGCAAGCGATTCAATGATAAAGCCCTCTCCAGACATTGCTTCTACCCGTCTTGTTATATGGCGCAGAATCCTGGGTTATGACGCAAGCGGATGAATCAGTACTAGCAGTTTTCGAGAGGAAAATACTCCGGAAAATATATGGGCCCTTCATCGTTGACGGAGAGTATCGGCGTCGCATGAACAATGAGCTGTATGAGCTATATGCCGACATCGACGTGGTTAAACGCATTAATATACAGCGATTGCGTTGGCTGGGTCATGTTGTGCGGATATTTCCAAATGCTCTGGTATGGAAAGTTTTCGACAACGAACTCGATGGACGGCGCAGAAGAGGGCGGCCAAAACTCCGTTGGAAGGATAAGGTTCTTGAAATATTACCGCTGCTTGGTGCGATAAATTGGAGGAGAAGCGCAGAAGATCGAGGCGCCTAGAATTATTTTCTACGGGCGGGGTATAATAGATAAAGATGTCTATTCCAGTCGCCACATAAGAAGAAGAAGAAAATATGTTTCACATTTTATTAAAATGAAGTATACAGAGGCATAATTCTTGTGCGAAAAATCGTTAAACTGTAAAAGTGGTGACAACTACTTTTTGCCGGTATTTCTGGAAAGCACCAAATTAGTTTAGTTTTAGTTTGTCTATGACGTAAAATATTTAAATATTATCAGTACAAAGACAAACTTCAATTAAGACTCGTAAAATAGTAACAGATGTAAAAATGCCAACCCATGTTTGGTAAAATTATTGAAAGAAGCATCATCATACGAGTAAGATGATTGAGAAATGTGTGTTTCACTGACGAAGGTCAACTTGAAATATATGGTATTAAAAAGTTCCAGTGAAAAAGGAAGATTATCTCAACATTTTGAAAAACAATTTAAATATTAGTGTAGAAAATTTTATCTTATTACAGAATTGTATGTTTCAACTGAACAGTGCTCCTAAATATTCCGTCAAAATTATGCAGGATACTCCTAAAACTCTTGCTTATCCACTGCAGTCCCCAGATCTTAGCTCAGTTGAGCGAATGTGGCAAAACCTTGAGAAAATTTGTATATTTCAATAAAAATTATTGTTATTTTTTAATGTGTCTTTGCTTTTGCCCATTTTGTTAATGAATGCAGTTCTAATTTAATAATCCATGAACTTTGCAGTATTATTTTTATATATGTAGCATTATTTATGTAAATAACGGGTGTCCCAACAAGAACGCAGGATTTAAATTTGGCACCATTCGAAGTGTCATTGTTTGACATTTGAACAATTGTTATTGTTTGCTAGTAGAAGGTACGAGGTTAGTAAAAATGGAGCGCTACACGAATGAACAACGCATTCTGATTGTGAAATTGTTTTAGCAAAATGGTGAAAGTTTTGCGGTTACAGTTCGCAAATTGCTATCAATTTGGGGTCACAATAATGCTCCAAAAGAGTCAAGTGTAAAGAGATTAATGGATAAATTTGCCAAAACTGCGTCTGTTAGTGATGTAAAGACAACAACGCGCCTTCGACCAGGTCGATCGACCGAAAATGTCGCAGCTGTACGTGATGATGTCGCTCAAACTCCATCCACCTGAATTCGACGAGCTCAGCAAATTGGTGTCTCCAAATCCACTATACAGCAAATTTTGACGAAAGATTTGCATCTTCATGCATACAAAGTTCAATTGACTCAGGACCTGAAGCTAGCTGACCATGGACAGCGAAGGGAGTTCGTTAATTGGGTATTGGAGAGACAACATGAAAATGCTGATTTTGCCGATAAAATCATCTTCAGTGAGGAGGCCCATTTCCAACTTGATGGCTTCATCAATAGGCAGCATTGTCGCATTTGGGGTGAGGAAAATCCTTGAGTGATTCACGAGCAGCAAATGCATTCTCAACACGTCACTGTGTGGTGTGGATTTTGGGCTGGAGGAATCATTGGACCTTTTTTTATGAAAATGAGGCATGTCAATCACAAAAAGTAAATGGTGTTCGGTATCGTGAAATGGTAACCAGCTTTTTCGTGCCTAGAATTGAAGAAATGAATATGGAGTGCATGTGGTTTCAACAAAGACGGCGCCACATGTCATACAGCCAGAGAAACAATTTTTCCGCACGGTCATCAGTCATTGAAATCTTGCGTTCTTGTTGGGACACCCTTTATAAATAAAACTTAATCTGCAATAATATAGCGAGTGTTTACTTTATTTTGACTCCCGAATATGCCATAAATATACTCTAACTCTGATGTGATTCTTAAACCAAACTTTGATGATTCATTAGAACGACCCAAAGCTCAAAGATTAAAATGTAATTTTTATGAAAATTTTTCCGCACGGTCATCAGCAAGGGTCAGAAAGTTCTGCAAGTTACGTTTTTATAATCGAAAAAAATTGTAAACAAATAGGAAAATATTTATATAAACAATATTAACTTGATTTTTCTCAGTGCACGTACGTAAACAAATTTTTCAAATTTATCTCACACACTTTGTGTTTTCACAAAACTAAACGATAGTCCAAACGTGAAGTATTAAAGTACTTCAAACCTTAAAGTTCCCTCTTTTTTAAGTGGCAAAGTTGCAATAAATACGAGGACATACACGCAGCCATTGGCACGAACCGGGGGATGGACGAATAAAACATTCACGCTAACTAAACACAAATGAACGTCATATGTTGCAAGTCAGTAAAATGTGAACACTGTCATCACAGGGGGTGTTGAGACGAGGGCAGTCCATGATACCCGGTACATCGTTTGCCGACTTAGCGTATTAAGTTCGTTCGTGTGTGCGAATAAAAGTGTCCGTGTTTAATAAACATTTGCAGTCGTCTTTATACCCGTAAAATACGAAACGAATTTCATCGTTATTAGTCGTATTTGTCACATTGACAAAGCAGACATTTATCAGACGACAGCGCCAAAACAACAACAACGCCACACTATACGACGATGATGGCGATGAAAACAGCCAATAAATGTGGCAAAACAACTTAAAATTTTTGCGTCCGCTGTTGGTTTATTTTTGCAATTGCTGGCCGGCTGAACGTTATCAAACTAAATTTAAAATTGTTTATATTTGGAGGTTTTTAAATTTGGCTTGACTTGAAAGATTTCCCAACAGCAAAATCGACAACGCACTCTGGAAAATAAGCTCTTTTCACATGTAAAATATCGGCATTACTGAATATTCATATCTGTTATTATTTTTCAACAATCACGCCCGCAATTAGGGTTGCCCTAGAAAATTGAATATAATCTTATTTGATAATTCCTTGTATTTGTTACCTGTTGTTTCTTACTAGTGAATAAATAGAAAAATTATTTAGAAAAAAAAATATTAGTGTAAAATTCCAATTTTCACATTTTGCTCACTTTCGAATTATGAAACTTTTTTGTCCAAATAGAAATTTCTGTGTGGACTCCCTTTTGGGAACTGTCGTTCTACACATCTTTGGTAAATTTTGATCAAACAGCGCTTGAGTTTTAAAAAAATATAAACATCGACTAACAAATATGTTTTGTTCTCATCGAAAGTGTCAAACTGTTGCGGTTTTCAAAGAATCTTACAATCGATTCACCTTAATTTGCACATTTATTTTGCGGGAAACAGAAAAATCTACAACTAAACTTGTTATTGCCTCCACTACATCATTGAAATCTGTTTAGATAATAAGAATAGCTTGTGTTTGACAATCCTACCTTCCGTGGTGGGTGGACCCATGTCGTATGAATTCATTCTATCCCCAAAAGTATTTAATGTGCATCTGTATAAGGTATTATAAGTTCGACTTTATTGACTACAAAACAACGCATTTGAACCTTTGCGCCTATCTCATTTCGTCCCTAAACCACGCCAATGAAGTGCAAATATTTGGTTGTCATAGGAGGTAAGTACATACTTATAATTTGACAACCTTTCAGAACTACTTATGTAGTGCTGTTATGTAGTTCTGGCGTTACGCACATTTCTTAAAAATAATATCATTTTTGAAAGTAGATTAAATATAATAGCTTACTGATCCATGTGATGCTGTTTAATGCAAAGTATTAAATTGTATCGGGTTATCAATTTTTCGGTTTCAAAAGTAAACATACATAAAGCTGCGATTTCGACGAAACTTTTATTTCATTATAATGCTTTGACCTTGCCATTATGTACGAAATACAAGTCATTTAAATGACCGCCGCTATATTAGTTGAAGCAGTGGATCCTTTTGAGATTCCTCCAGCGTCATTTTCAAAAAAATGCGGCCCAATGACATCTGCAGGTCATAATGCGCACCAAATAGTTACTTTTCCGGATGCATCGGCTTTTCCACAATCACTTCTGGATTCTCCGAGCCTCATGCAACAATTTTGCTTGTTAACGCAACCACCGAGTATGAAATGAGCTTTATTTTTTTAGGTGGCGACTGGAAGAGCCATCCTTATCTATTATAAGCCGCCTGAAGAAAATAATTACAAGCGCTTCGATCTTTTACGTTTCTCCTCCAATTCGTCACACCAAGCTTCGAGAGTATTTCAAAAGCCTGGTCCTTTCAACGGAACTTTGGCCGCTCTCTTCTGCGCCGTCCATCGAGTTCGTTGACGAAAACTTTTCGTGTCGGAGCATTTGGGTCCTTCCGCACAACATGACCCAGCCATCGCAATCGCTAAAGAAAATTTTGTCCGATACAAAACCCTCGTTTAAATCACCGCTTTTGTAGTAAACTTTAACTATTTTTAAGCGTTCTTCAGTTGTTAAACGATCCACATTCGTAAATAGCAAACCTTTCACAAAATAAATAACTCTTCAGATGACAGACATTTAACAGTTGACAGCTTTGCAGAGCGACGGTTTTAAAACCACAAAATGGATAATGGTAATCATGGAACGAACATTCGTTTGAAATCCACCAAGAAATTTTTAAGAAATTTGTATTTGAAAAAATTTGAAAAGGGACCAATATTGTGCTACATGAAATTAAGTTAAATTTTACTGACATTAATATCGGTGACCAGAACTAAAATTCCTGTTTGGGATACGTGTAATTTAGCGATCTGAAAAGTAGCATTACATTTTTATACCTTACAAAACAGGAAATTTATATATAAAGGGTGTCGAAACAAGAACGCAAGATTTAAATGACTGATGCAGCAATTGAATTGTTTCTCTGGCTGTATGACATGTGGAGCCGTCTTTTTGAAACCTTATGCCCTCCATATTCATTTCTTCAATTCTAGGCACGAAAAAACTTGTTATCATTTCAAGATACCGAACACCATTGACTGTTTGCGCTTGACATGCCTCATTTTCATAAAAAAAGGTCCAATGATTCCTCCAGCCGAAATCTACACCACACAGTGACACGTTGAGGATGCATTTGCTTCTCGTGAATCACTCGAGGATTTCCTTACCCCAAATGCGACAATTCTGCCTATTTACGAAGCCATGAAGATGGAAATGGGCCTCGTCACTGAAGATGATTTCACCGGCAAAATCAGCATTTTCATGTTGTCTCTCCAATAACCAGTTAACGAATTCCCTTCGCTGTTCATGGTCAGTTCCTGAGTCAATTAAACTTTGTATGCATGAAGATGCAAATCTTTCGTCAAAATTCGCTGCATAATGGATTTGGAGACACCAATTTGCTGAGCTCGGTGTCGAATTGAGGTGGATGGAGTTTGACCGACATCATCACGTACAGCTGCGACATTTTCGGTCGACCTGGTCGAAGGCGCGTTGTTGTCTTTACATCACTAACAGACCCAGTTTTGGCAAATTTATCCATTAATCTTCTTACAGTTGACTCTTTTGGAGCATTATTATGACCCCAAATTGATCCCAATTTGGGAACTGTAGCCGAAAAACGTTCACCACTTTGGTAAGACAATTTCACAATGAGAATGCGTTGTTCATTCGTGTATCGCTCCATTTTTACTAACCTCGTACCTTCTACTAGCAAACAATACAATTGTTGAAATGTTAAATAATGACACTTCGAATGGCACCAAATTTAATTCTTGCATTCTTGTTGGGACACCCTTTATATTTCATAAAGCAAAAAAAAAAAAAAAATTACAAACTGAAGGAAGCATTTGTAGTATTAGGTATGTTTTGACAAAATGTGTTTCATAACTTTATAAGGTAACTGTATTATATGCCTGGCTGGTAGACACGAAATCTGTCATAAATCTTAATGAATCTACACAGCCAAATATTTTGCTAAACTGTAGCCGGAAATGAGCTATATTCTCCTCTGGTGCTATTATTATCAATCTATTAATCTAACCCTTTCAATCCCCTTATCATAGTTTACTGACCCACGTTTTGCTGTTTAGAGTTTAAGTTGTATACTCGTATATATATGTACGTACGTATAAACACATATCAATATCTCGTTTTTTTTTAAATTTAATTTTATTGTATTGAAAATTCATGCGGGAAACTTTGGGACCTTCCTAATGATGACAACTTCCCATTGAAAGCAAAACATTTTATTATTTCAAATAATTATTTTTCAAAAGTATCCAATTTATTACTACTTTCAAGTAAACATTATTAGAAGCAAAGTGGAAGCTCTCCTGCTGTAGAAAAGAATCTGCATATGTTGCTTCCTTATCACTAATGAAAATATTCTCTCTTTTGAAGTGTTTTAAATTTTTTTTGCTGGGTTGGGTCAATTTGGAAAAATGACGATTAAAAATTACAAGCAGCATTCGCATATATGTAACATATATAGATGGCAGCATTCTTTTCTTAAATATCCGCAAGAGTATAATTTCAGTTACATATTTTGTAAATTCTTTTGGACATTTGGATAAATATTCAATTCACTTGCAGCAAATATTGGGCCAGTTATGAATTCACTTCACATCGTCACAAATTAAATGTCAATAATTGTCAATGAAAGTAATAAATAATTAGACCGCCACCATTTAATTGGAATATTAAACAGCTGAAATTGTGTGTGGAAGAAGAATGACTGAATCTATAGAGTGGTTCATTGCTTCCTTTCGGCTTCCATCACACGGCAGTCAATGAGTTAGTGCACTTGACTCAAATTTACTTTGATTTTCGTTGTTTGCAATGTTTGATGCGGATTTCTGGACGAATCACTTCCAAGATATAAGAATTCATTAGAAATATTTATGAATTGCTGAGTGTAGTTTCGTTATTGGTATACATTTTTTTCTTTGGTATGTGGAACACGTTGCCGGTTCATGTTTGAGCTGCATTAAAACATATTTCACGATTTGTTGGAAGTATTTATGATGTGTGTCCATAAATTGTTTGGTGTACTCGGATTGCGTATGAGTTTGTGTGTTCCTGTTATGCTCTGTACATAAAGTGAATTAATTAAATTCATATGTTGTTAAAATGTGTACATAAATATTCATCATTTCGGTCGTTCAATTGCTCATAAGAAATTGAAACTTTTCGAATTGAACTTTTTTGTGGGAATTAATAAATAAACAATACTGTTTTTAGCTTTTTTTTTGGATTCTTCCTTAATGATCATATCGTGAAGTTTAGCAGTCCGTGTAGGATGAGGATCTCACTGAAGTTTACTCAAAGTGAAATATTTTCCGTTTATAATCAAAACGGGAGCGAATGAAAAAATAAATTATTTTATTCGCAATTTATATGAAAATTTAATCATATGACGAATATATTTACTATTGGGACCACCACCGAAACGTCATGCCACCGAAAAACAATTTTTATTTGTTTCAGATGAAAATATCCGTATCAAATCTATTTACAATTTCGATTCTGATTTCGAGAACCGAAGCGAAATTGTGTTCAAATAATAACAAAAACATATAAAATATTTAGCTTGTGTACGAGTACATTTCTGAGAGTCTAGAATAAATTATTTGATATATTTTTACTTCAAGGTAGTTTTTTTAAAGATTGTGTCCCACCAAATCATGTTCTCGTAATGGAAGTTCTAAATAGACCGAATAATAGAATAATTATTAGTACAAGAGACGTGGTAGCCCTTCAAAGTCTGCTCTCCAACTTTTCGTGGCCTAAATCAAGACGACCAGTTCGATAAATAATCAATAAATACGCATACGTCAAAGTAAGCAGGATTACTCGAAGCAGTCGATTCCTAGTCGTACACAAGAACCCGTTTTTCACAGACTTTAACTTGACGGATTTTGACAAGACTTGAGCATGTAAATATACAAGATCCAACTGAACCAGAACTTCAAAGTTAATGACCCTCAAATGAACGGGGAGCGCGGAAGAGGACTCTAATTTTGGTCCAAAAACTATCTTTTGCGACGTGACACATTTTTAAATGAACGGCCACAACTAAAATCTGTCATATATGGGACAACGTCAAACCAAAGGTTCATCTGGTAGCAAGTTATTGTTTCGTGCTGATTTTGGGCCAGAAGCATCATTGGTCCATACTTCGAAAACGATGTTGTTCAGGCTATCACCGTCGACGGCGTGCGCTACAGATTAATGATAACTAAATTCTTTTGTCCAAAATTTAACGACATCGTTCTGATCAATATCTGGGTGCAGATGGACAGCGCTACGCACCACACAACGAACTCCACAGTGGACATCTTTCATGAACAATTTGAGCGCATTTGACCCTGCTAGACTTTTTTTTTTTTTGTGGGGTTTTCTGAAGTCGCAGTTCGCGTTACACATTATTGTTTCTAATTTATCTGCTTCGCACACAACGGCACAGAATATTTTATGGTCGACCTTAACCGACTATAATATATATGTAGATTTTCCGAAAATTCAATTTCAGAGACGATCCCGAAACTAGCCAACCTGACGTATAGTTGGTGCCAGTAGCTTGAAAAAAATTTTTTTTTGGTGAAAAGTGGCAAACTCATAAAACATATTTTAAGTTTGAAAGCACCAGGTTGTTTAGTATTTTTATTTGAGTTATAAAAAGTAAACGATCTCAGTGAATTTGTAAACATGCAAAAATTGGCCAGCGTTAACTCAATATTTCCACTATAAAGGTCTTAGTCTAACCAATATTAAAACGAGCTAGAGTCTACTCTGGGGAAGTCTGCCTCTTCGTTTACGACTGTAAAATATTGGGCAGCAGAATTTAAGCGAGGCCGTCCGAGCTGCTAAGACGAACACCGCAGTGCTCGTACAATTGATGTGGGGACGCCACACGCGGATAAGAAAATCCACAACAATACATATTGAATGATCGTCTGAATCGGCTAAAACGTGAGCTAGCTGAAATGATAGGCACTTCTGAAAGCGCTATACATCATATATTGGAAGAAGATTTGATGATGGGAAAGCTGTTCACAAGATAGCGCGCTTGCTTTCAATAGAGCAAAAAAAAAGTAGTGTTTGGAGATGCTTCACCACAATAAAACCGTCGATTTGCGTCGATTTATAACCATGGATGAGACGTGAGTCCACCACTTCATAACTGAGGTAGAGGAACAGTCAAAGTAGTGGACTAGAATGGGGGAATCGTGTCCAACAAAGCCGAAGACGGTTCCATCCGCAGGCAAGATCATGGGGTTTTTTTTTTTTGGGATTTGAATGGAATTGGTTTTATCGATTATCTTCAGAAAGGAAAAACCATCAAGGGCGAATATTATGCTAATTTATGGCAGCATTTACGTGATGAAGTTATGGAAAAAAGAGCGCATTTGGCGAAAAATAAAGTGTTGTTTCATCAAGACAATGTTCCAATTCACACATCTACTATTACGATGGCCAAAATTGATGAAATTCGAATTGCTTCATCGCGTACCTTGTTTGTCAGAACTAATTCCCTCGGACTATTTTCTATTTTCGAACTTGAAAAAATGGCTCGGTGGTTGATGGCTATTTTAAGAAGTTTGACAGTTCTTACTTTTAAACAGGGAATAGAAGCTATAGAATGTGGATGGAAAAATGCATCGACCTAAAAGGAGATTGTGTTTGAAAAAAAAAAAAATTCCCAATTTTTGTGTGCCTTCTTTTTTAAGTCGAATAGTTTTGGGACCGCCCCGATTT
Source organism: Philornis downsi (assembly GCA_019455685.1). NCBI lineage: Eukaryota > Metazoa > Arthropoda > Insecta > Diptera > Muscidae > Philornis > Philornis downsi. The sequence goes on along the minus strand of JAHXMU010000115.1, from coordinate 585,393 downwards.
TCCTACATTTGGATTAATTCTAGTAACAATTGTGATTCAACAAAAATTGCACCAAAAGTAGCTTAATGTACGGAGATATGCCAAAAACAATCGGAAATGTAATCAATTTATGTGCACTGATTTTATAAATTTTTGTAATTTGAACTTCACCTGAAAAAATCAAGCTTGACTTCTCCATGTGTATAGAAGCTATACCGAAAAATATAAAGAAAATTTCTTTACTGTACTCCATCTATTCTTCACCACCCGTTACTCGAGTTTCCAACATTGTGTACTTTGATACAAAATGTAGATTTTGAATTTAGCACCACTTCCTCTGGTTCTAATATCAAATATCCGACTATCTAGAATTTTTGTTTACATTTCGTATCCACAACCCATTAAATTTTTGTAAACGAATATCTTCGACAAAAGTACATTAAAAAAAGTAATTTGCACAAGGGTGGGTATGTGCGGATCGGTTTACCCAAATGAAACGCCTTTTGTGAATTTATATTCTTTTTTATGCCAATGCGCAGTAATCAAATCAATGAATATCAAAGCGCCACAATGTCAATTATGAATTATGAAAGGAATCCTAAGTGAGTACGACGCTATGTACACATGCATAGATATTTAAATTTCTGTCTGTCCGTCTGCCAGTGGAATATGTCATCATCATCTTCATCATCATCATTATCATCATCATTGTCAACATCTTCCCATGACTGGACTCACTTTGTTCGCATCCGTTTCTATGGATTTTGACTGATATCATCAAAGACGGGCTAGATGGTTGAATGGTTGGTTATTTGGAATCAGTTGGAGTACTCAAGTGTGAGTACTTTGGATAATTTATGAGTTTCAGTTTATGGTGAGCTGCTAATCGCTTAAAATCGCATAATCGTCTTTGTTCATATTTGATGTTTAACAAGTTTTGCATACCCACGAGTTGGGACATTCGATCATCGAATTCATGTTTCACATGTGTAGAATCGTAAAATGCATTAGGAATCTCTGGGAATACAAATAACGTGTCGGACGTACGATCTATTATGAAAAGGAAGTGATGATTTCAATGACAGGAAATTGAAAGTGAATTGATGAATATATTATGGAATGGTGCTATTAAATGCAGTTGATTCACGCGGCGTAGGAAATCGGAGGAAGATAAGATATCTTAAGATATGCTGTAAACTTTGACTCATTACGCAAAAAGTTAAATCTTGAAATATTCATATGTTAGAAAGCTTTGGAATATTAAAAAATGTAACTATTTAGGTAGTGACATAGTGAATTATTCTAGTAATCGAATATCCAAAAATTGAAATATTAAAGGTTAATAATATTATTAAATAATAACTGAACAAAGAAGTATCGAAAAATTCAAGTGCTCAAATATTCAAGTATTCAAATATTCGGTTAACGTATTTTAATTTGAATCATCTCACCATTTACTAAAGCACAATTAAAGAAGCAAAATTATAACTCTCTAAAAACACCCGCCTGAGTGACCACAGATTTTTGCTAAATCGGCCTAAGGAGCGTGGGGATGTAGACCATTCTCATTCGCAAAACGAAGTTCAGTAAATCCCCTATGCATGCTTAATTCTACCAAATTTATGGGTAATTTACATGGAAGTTATCAGAGATAGCTACATGTCCAAAGTTTTCAAATTTTCCAAACTTTGTAATACAATTAAGAAATATTTAAGTACGTGCAGTCTTCGATTTTAGGATTACAGCATTAATATTAAATTTTGATAAATCGGCATTTGCTAGCATCTGAAAAAACTGCATCTCTTGAGAGATATCTCCACAGTCCAGATACCGCACCTGACTCCACTTATTTCTTATGACGTGCTGCTAAAAACCTAAAAAGGCCTGTTGAATTCAAACAGCCTCTACGCAGTTCGAGTGGAGGTTGAGCAAGAAATGATTCTGAAAAAGGCAACATATTTGCTGGTTACTTAAAAGTAACAGATGTACTAGTGTTGCTGACTTGCCAAGTGTGGTTCCGCTTCCTCCTCAACCGTTAAATTTTGAGATTCGAGATGTAAAATAATTAATTCTAAAAATAAACCCGAAAAAAGCTCCAGAGATTGATGGTATTAGTAACAAGATGCTAAAAGAGTTACCCCATATTGCATTGATAATATTGCTTTTCTTATTTAATGCCATACTGCGACTAGAATACTTTCCTTACAACTCGAAGGCAGCTCTGGCAAAAATGATCCCAAAGCCAGGCAAAGGCCTCACCAGAGCTGAGTCATATAGGCCTATTAGCCTACTACCATGATGTCAAAGCTGTTCGAAAAACTGGGCTCAGAAAACAGCATAGCACCATTGAACAGACGCTTAGATTGGTTCAAGTCGTAAGAAGTGCCTTAGAGGAAAAAGTGTTGTTCTACACTATTCATTGATGTTTCTCAGAATTTTGACAAGCTATGGCTTGAAGGACTGATACTAAAGCTAAAGGCATGTTTGCCTACAAACACTCAAAAGCTTTTGGAAAACTATATCTCTGCCCGAACGTTTTAAGTTAAAGAGGGAGACTTTCTAATTTATAGCTGCCGGTGTGCCACAGGGCAGTATACTGGGACCTGTTTTATATTTAATATATACTTCCGATATGCCTGTTAGTGGTACCATCCACACAACCACTTTTTCCGATGATACAGCCTGCCCTAGCACTCATGGAAGCCCTCATGAAGCATCGCGTCACCTTCAGGAATATATTGTCCAGCTGGAACAGTGGTTAAATCCATGGATAATAAAAGTTAACGAACAAAAATGTGTCCACGTACCATTTACTTTACGAAGAGAAAGATGCCCTGATATTCGCATAAATAATCAAATAGTTCCTCAACTCTCACATGTGAAATACCTTGGTACCCACCTTGATCAGCGTCTAACCTGGAAATTTCACCTTGACACCAAACTAACTTAGATGAAACTTAAATTATCACAGTTACATTGGCTGATAGGCCGGAATTGAACCCTCCAGACTGCAAACTTTTATTATGCAGGTCTTTTTTGAAGCCCATTCGGTGTTATGGTATACAGCTGTGTGACATTGCTTCAGCTTCCAGTATAGAAAAAATTCAGCGGCGTTAAAATAAAATCTTGCGATTTATTACAATTGCTCTGTGGTATATTAGAAACTCAAATATACATCGCCACTTAAATATTCCACTTGTTACTGAGGAAATTGTAAAATTCGCTGACAAATATTTAACAAAACTAGTGTCTCATCCCAATCCACTTGTTCGCAATATCTTGAACTACCGTGGGCACGTTCGTTTAAAAAATAGGGACACGGGGGCTTTAAACATCAACGCTTGAAATAGTAATTCTTAGAAGAAAAACATTATTTGTATCTTTGTTGCTGTGTATTTTTTTTAGAACAATTAACAATTATTATAACTCAGTTTATGTCTGACAATGGTTGGATATTAAACATCATTAGACTTAAGATTTGAATGCTTATAGTTAGTTCATTTTATGAAGATCCAATAAATAAATATAAATGTAAAAAAAATCAGTTAATTTATATGGGAGATACCAGAAGAGGTGCGGCAGTGCAGATCATTTTCATTCTTAGAAATTACTTTAGTAAACTCATAATGCATGCCAAAATTGATCGAATTCAATATCGAGTCCAATGAGCAATTAGTCTAGGAGATACCAGAAAAGTTGAGGTTACATGGTCGTTTTTTCTCAAGATTTATACAGAATTATTAACCAATATAGTGGATGAAAATTTAGGCTACTACACACTGCTAATTAGAATTTGCGGAGGAATAATTGAATTTCAGAAAATACAATAAATATTGAATTAATTCAATCCGCTTTCACTTTGAGACTTCATTTTCGCAAATTTGATTTGATTTAGTCCAAATAGATAAACTAAACTACTGACTACATTGATAATATGTACGAGGTGTGTTCAAAAAATAAGGTGAATTTTCATTTTTCTTAAAAAATATATGTATATTCATCAATTTCTATTTTATCTCTTTCAAATTAGTCCACCTCAGATATAATACACTTGTGCCAACATTTTTTTATAATCCTCGAAGCAGTTCTGATATGCATACTTTGATTCGATTTTATCTCCTCAATCGTCGCAAAACACCATCCTTTCATGGGTCTCTTCAATCATGGGAACAGGAAAAAGTCGCTGGAAGCCAAATCTGGTGAATACGGTGGCTGAGGCATCATAACGGCGGTGTTTTTGGCCAAATAATCACTCATAAGCAAAGATGAGTGAGCAGGTGCATTATCATGGTACAAAAGCCATGAATTTTTCTCCACAATTCCGGGCGTTTTTTCGTATTGCTGCACGCAAACGGCGTGCAGCCACCGTACAACCTTGTGGTAAGAACTCCTGATGCACTAGATTTGATCGAACTTGGCGTGCTTATTTTGGTCTTGTCTCTCCTGGACTTTTCCCTTGGGACGATTGGGCTTTGGTTTCGATGTCATAACCATATACCCATGATACGTCACCAGTTATGACCTTTTTATGCAAATCTGGATCATCGTTGATGTCATTCAACAATTTCTGAGCGATGCTCATGCGACGTTGTTTTTGGTCAAACTTCAGCAAATTTGGAACGAACTTCGCTGCCACATCCTTCATGCCTGAAATTTCAGAAAAAAATGCATGGTATAAGCGAATCGATATACCGACATACTCAGCATCTTCTATAATTGTGATTCGAAGATTCTCCTTAACAATTTTCTTCACTTTCTCAACATTTTTATCGGTTGTTGATGTGCTGGGGCGTTCAGAGCGATCGCCGTCATTCACATTTTCTGGACCTTCTGTGAAAAGCTTGTACCACTTGTAAACATTTTTCTGACTCAGAGTACTCTCACCGTATGCCGCTGTCAACATTTCAAGTGTTTTTGAGCACTTAATTCCATTTTTTACACAATATTTGATGCAACTTCTTTGATCCATTTTTTTCGATAGCATAAAATCGCCGAACACGCAAAACACTTGTCTTATTTATGCCTCTCACAAACAGACTAAATATGATATATGGATAAAACCCTTAAACATATATTCGAGACGAGTTTATAAAATAAAAAATAATAATCGATAGTCGAATGAACGTAGCCCACGAAATTTGAAAATTCATCTTATTTTTTGAACACACCTCGTATAGTAAGTAGCAGAAAGGCGTGTTTTTTTCACTCGATTTTCTCAAATTCTACGAGGAATTATAACCCATAAAAAAAATATAAAATTACTGTGGTCTACGAATAATGAATTATAGTTGTCAAATTGAATTTTTGAAAACCGGTAAATGTGTTTGGGGTTTACCGGCTACGATCCAGAAAAATTTTGCACTGTATCAAGTTTTAAGGAGTTTCATAATAATTTACACACGGACTTCGTTAATATCGACTTAAAAAAAAGCGGGAAACACATTTCGTTTAAAGCTAGTAAACGTTTTCTTCTAGATGTTTCCTTTTTCATTTTTAAGAAGGCAGAGCAGGAAATTTTCTGAACTTTCCCAGTCTGGGTCTTTGAAATTGTTCTATGAAATTGTTAGCTCCTAACGCATTGTTAGTTATTCGCTCACAGTTCCATCAACTTTATTTGTACAAGTTTCTGCTTCCATTACTGATGCTGATATGTCACAGCATTTTCAAATTTTATTATTTTATTTTAGAAAAGCGATTTGGCGAAAATGAAAATGTTATGACATATCAAAAATTGAAGCTTGAAATGTCAGCTATGCAACGATACAATTGAATCAGCTGAGGCAAAGTATTTGAAAAATAACAAAACCATCATCTGTGTGAAAACCCTGGAATGGATTTTATGCCAATCCTGTTTATAACACTATTAACATTTTGCAAAAGCATTTACAATAACTAATAGTTCAATATCATAGAATACTGTCGTTGCCACTGGCATCTGGCCATAATCGGACGCATCAGTAAAGGAAGCAGGAGTTTATGTACGAGTAAATAAAACACTCCACGAAAGCACACCCGAATATTTGTGATGATCTAAGCGATCGAACCAAAATGGTTAATGAAATTCTATTTTGGAAATTTTACGTCCAACGATAACCACCAAAACGGAGCAGCGCATTTCTATTTGTGAAGTCCAAACATTTGAAATAGTTTGCATTCATTTAAAAGCTTGATATTTTGGTCTTGCATGAACTACAGAAAGTTCACTTAACAGACAAGACAAGCACGATTTATTGCAATTTATTTCTGAAATACAGGGTGGAGCACGAATCGTGCTACTGCCAACAGTTAATGGGGACCCTTATTTAAAAATGTTGAAAAAGTTTTCTTTTTTTACCCAGAATTGCATCGAAAACCTATCCGTTTCAACAGCATTTGGTTCCAGGAAGATGGAGCAACTACACACATAGCCAGACCGGTTATGGCGAAGCTCCAGATGTCAGATATGGGTGAATGAGCCCCATGGTGATTTACGGCCTATCATCTTCAAAACTAATTTATTATATAAAATAAAAATTTGAATTTTCTATACAAAAAAAAAGTAAATATATTGAAAAAAGTTATTTGAATTTCTTATTGTATTGAAATTGGCTCGCCACCCCTGCAAATATATTCTTTACAACAAAATAATCATGTTATCAATTTGGTGAAAAGGAACCGAACCATGAATTCAAAAATGTATTGTCAGCAATTGATAAAGCTTGATGGAGTCCTAAAAGAGTGCGTGAATTGATAAATTGTAAAGATGTGGCTTTCCAGCTGACCAGAGTTAAACCTCACACATCAATGCATACTCAACAATATACCTATATATTCGATCTTGGCTTGGAAGTAATACCATATGTGTCCATTTCTGGCACATTCGGATTTTCATTTATTCTGGAGTTAGCAAAATATTTTGGATTGAAAATTATTTTGCCTGAACGATGGCAGAATGTCATTGAACAAAATCAAAATTACTTTCCTGCTAACCCAGTACAATGCTTTGATGTACGTCTTTTAGCAGAAAAAAAAATCGGAGAAATTGTAATAAAGTGGTTGCTTGTGAAAACATCACACAGAATACACATCTTCTTTTCTTATAATTACATTTCCAAACACTCAACTAATCAAATATTCAAAAATTTTTGTATTATTATATAATAAATACTTAAATATTGAAGAAATATCAAAATTTTAGAATATTCCCGTTTTCATATACTCGCAAATTTCAAACAAACAAACTTCCATATATCGAAGTATTCAATTATTTCAATATTCAAATTTTCAACTAAATATCTTTCCTTGTTGTCTTCCCTGTATAAAGATAAGACCTACTTGTTATATTTACATTTCTAGGAATAAGACTATTCATAAAGATATTGGCCTTAAAATAATTTATAATCAAATCAGAGATCCATAAAATTCAGCATTTTATAACAAAAGAAGGATACGCTCGCATAATGGCCAAGTGAAATAACAATGACTCACAGACAATAAAAGTTAAAAAAGAGTAAACCTACTGACGCTCGAACCGATCTTCTTCACCAAGAATTGCTTTAAAGGACGGCTCACAAGATTCTTTATGAAATTTTATGCAACTCACAAATAATGAAAACCCAAATGAACGCAACTCATTAACGGGCCAGTGTAACGTTTCGTGTTTTGGCGGTCTGGTCTAAAGAGACTTTTATTAAGTTTGGCAACAAAACATTGCAACGCAGTGCGAGTTCGAGTATCTCACAGATATGGAATAGTTAATGCGAGTGAACAGAATCATCCGTCCATTCTGGGTATTGCAGAAAAAAAAGGGATGTACGGAAAGATACTTTCAGTTTATCGGTTTATAAAGTATATTTCATTGCAGTCATTAAGTACAACATTTATTTAAAATGAAATCTTAGCAACTAAACGAACGAATCATCGAACAAATGAACGGTCTGGCTGCGTACGCCTGACTGACCGAATGAGTGACTGGGCTCGCAAAAGAGTGGATCTGGGGACGGGATCGTAAAGTGCGGTCTAGTGCGGTGCGGAATGTGATACTGAAGTGCAAAAAAAAGTTTTAACTTAAGAAGTGTATGAATTTTGTGAGAAAGCATAAAATATAGCAAGATAACAAAAAATGATTCCTTTTATTGAATTCCATTTATATTTGGAGAAGCAACCTCAGGCACCCCAATTACACAGGACACGGTTTCAATTAGAAACAGTGTGGAGTTAGAAAAAGTTGTGTGAATCACGGTGCTGTAGAATTATATAGTGCTATCGGTATTTATAGTGTTTATATATATTATGTAGTATGTTATATTTCCATTATCTCCTCTTCCATCAAAATGTTTGATTAGCACATGCTACTTCACTTGGTCACAACTTTCCGCCTACATTCTCTAGGGATTCAAGTCTACACATTTAATCAATATGCCAGATGGTAAAAATATGTTTTTTTTTTAAAGAGATAAAGTGATCAAAATCATTGTTTTCCGTGTTATATCATATCATATTATTTATGGAATACAACTTCAATTATTTTGATTTTTCTATATCTGTTAATAGCGCTCACATTTGCAAGAAATTGCATTTCCCGCAGTGGTGCCAATGATGCTGCCGCTCTAAAACCCATACTAAATTGCAGATGCTTTGGCATCTCGACTCACGGGTGAGTTTTCTGTCTCAATGATACTCCAATTTTGCTTGTTTGAAAATGGGTGTCGAAGTTAACATTTAATTAAAAAAGATTCTGACCAGCCTTTATACAAATGTGGCGCACAATATTCGTTCTAACCGGAAACCCACTGCGCCGTTACTGATGAAGGATGTTGAAAGGGCACACATCTTACAGCAGAATTACAGAAAAAATTCCCCATTGAGGTGGTTTCGAGAAAATGTACGTTCTGTTGGCTTTCAAGGTCCCGTGACTTTACTACACCTAATTTTTTTCACAGCAGTGACAAAAGTCATATGCAGTTAGTTGTTCCGATACCAACTTGTCTACGATTGCTTCTAAGAGTAAAATGAACAGTGAATTTGAAACATTTTATTTCTAGCTTCCATATTACTTTGGAGAATACGCTTCACAAAATCATTAGTCTTACAATATATCGTCATAAAAGTTTTGAAATTTGGGATCACAAAACTGTTATTACTTTTTCGCTAAGACTTGCATTGGGTTATCGATTTTTCAGTTTATATTTCATTATAATGCTTGGACCTTGCAATTATGTACAAAATACAATGTCATTTAAATATCCGCCTCTGGATTAGTTGCAACACTGAATCCTTTTGAGGTAGATTTCGTCATCTTTTTTCCACATTTCGTGCGGTATCTCGGCGGTAACTTCATTAATGCTGGCTTCCAAAAGCTCCAACGTTTGATTATTATCCGCGAAAATACGGTATTTGCCATAACCTCACAAAAATAGCGTCATATCGCATTATCTTGGTGGCCAATTGACGTCGCCAAAACGTGAAATTGCGCTTTCTTTAAATTTCTCATGTAGTAAAGCCAAAATCGGACGTGTTATGTGGCTCGTGGCACCGTCTTGTTGAAACCACATATAGTCCAGCTCATAATCTTGAATTGCGGGCCAAAAAATGTCGAATATCATACGGCCATTGCGCTCTGAAATGAAATTCGGATTATCCGCCGCAAGCGATAACACACAGGCACATCTGTGACGCTTCCAGTCTCTTTAAATTTCCTTGGACAGTAGGTCGGTTATGACGACCACAATCACCCCGTAACGCATAAAGAGTATGCATCACTATCACAACTTTTGCAGTAAGTTTTAACTATTTTTGTCCGTTCTTCGGTTGTTAAACGATCCATATTCGTAAATGGCAAACCATTCGCTGAATAACTAACACTTCAGATGGCACGTATTTAATAGCTAACAGCCTTGCCAAATCGGTGGCTTTGAAACTACTAAATGTGTAAACCTAAGCAAGCAAAACAAGCTAAGCAAGCGATTCAATGATAAAGAACTCTCTCGATAAACAAAAATCTGACTGTACCAGACGTTGGTTCTACCTGTCTTGTTATATGGCGCAGAATACTGGGTTATGACGCAAGCAGATAAATCAGTACTGGTAGAGGAAACTACTCCGGAAAATATATGGGCCCATCATCGTTAACGGAAAGTTTCAGCGTCGCATGAACAATGAGCTGTATAAGCTATATGCCGACACCGACATGGTCAAATGCATTAATATGCAGTTGATTGAGTTGACTGGGTCATGTTGTACGGATGGACTCAAATGCTCCGGCACGACTGAAACTCCGTTGGAAGGACTAGGCTTTTGAAATACTGTCGAAGCTTTTTGTGACGAATTAGAGGAGAAGCGCAGAAGATCGAAACGCTTGGAATTATGTTTTACGAGCGGCGTATAATAGATAAGTTTGTCTATTGTAGTCGCCACATAAGGAGAAGAAGAAATGTGTAACTCTGTAGTTCACGAAATAGAATTGTAAGAAATTATTTTAAATCACCTTATTCACAATTTGTGTGCCTAATTCCGTACATATAAATGTCCATAAATACCATATTTATGCATTTTGCTTTCATAATATCTCATAAATCACATACAATTCAGAAAGTTGAGAAATACTTTCAACAAATTCAATTTTTTTTAAATTGATCCAAAATTCTCATTTCGGTTGAGCAAGAACATGTTGTGCCACAATTTTTTTTTGTTTTTTTTTTTTTGAAAATGTGAAAACGTGAAAAAATTGAATACTTTTTTCTTTATCAACGATTTTGGCATACAGTTTGATGTGATACCTAAATTCCAAAGTATTTTTTCACACAATGTTCAGTGTGAAAACTCCTTTCCACGAAAACAAGGAGTAGAATGAATATATTAATTATTTTTTAGTTGGAAAAGCAGACTTCTACTTCAAAAACTTGAAGAAAATATTATTCGATAAGTAACACAGTAAAAAACATTGATCACCTGAACAATCTCAGTATACTTAGTAATCGATATTGCTACCAAATGTTGGTCACCTCAGCACTAGCAAAAAATGCTTAATTTTTACCTGAAGTGTAAGCAACAAGTATGAACGGCGTTTCTTCAGTTAAATTTTGCATGATAATGATTTTTGTTATTTACCAAATACAACAACAGTGACAGCAATAAGTACATGTTCTTCTTTTTTTTTTTGCTTTTGTTGGACCAGTCGTTTGCTTAATGTAAACTTGGCGTTGCGGTAGCAATCCTAAACAACAATCGCAACAACAACAGTAAACGCATGACAACTGCAGAAAAAATATACGTACAGAAGAGGGAGGATACTGTCTTCTCTAAGAGGCACCCACTGTTACCAGAAGAAGTCATATTGTGCACACGAAAGAGGACCCTATGATAACTTTGGTTTTGGATAGCTAATAATAATATTCGTTAACAGACATTACTAATTAAGGTCAAGCTAGGAAGTGATGCTAATTCGATAATTATAAAATAGGCTAGAAACTTTTGTTGGGATTGCAGATATTGCGATTTACAAACACTTTTCAGATATGATATACGGGTGTTAATGAAATATTTCATCTTGAAATTTTCATCTTTCTGAAATCGAATTCGAGAGACATGGTAATTTAGACTTTAAATGAAAAGTCGACGTAATTTCGAGCGCTCTCATAATCCCGCAGTCTGCATCAGTGGTTTTTCAAATTGTATGGGCTGTCTTTTGCGTACTGGTCCGAGTTTGTTTCGATGTTCAACTAAACCTACCTATGAATATACGATTTCCTCATGCAACACTTTGACCTTCTAAATAGAGCGGTTAGGACTCTTTCGAATGGACAAGCGAATGGATGAATACGGTTAAATCGGCATTGATTTTTACGATGATTAGGAATCAATGTACTTTATGAGAATTTCCACTTTTTACAAACAAATTGATTGATTGGCAAATAGAACGCATTCTAATCACATTTTGGGGGCGATGGTTCCCAAGGTTCATAAGTGCAACACTTTGAGCCATTAAGAATAAAATTGCTAACAAAAAATACACTACAAATTTTGATGCTTTCTCTGGGTTTGTCAAAATTTGTTCTGACCGAATTAAAATTAAAATAAAATTGAACAACTTTGGTCCTTTGTTCTGTGCTGAGCCTTTTCATCATAAATTTCCCAAGTATTATTTAGTTAATTCTGTAAAGAGACGAAAAAAACCGGGGCGACCCGGGACGTTTAAAAATACCCACATGCAATAGATGAGTTAAAGACGAATTTATTGGTTGCGCCCATATTAATTAGTTACTTATATGCGGCTCCTTTCAAGACTCCTCAAAAATGAATTATACACTTGGCAAAGTTTCTGATATACCTCTGAAACTTGGATCGTTGCAGAGAAACGTTTGTAAATCATACCATTATTTTTCATAACAATCTTAAGTTTAAAGCTTAGTTTCGGATTATGAACGGTTCGATATAAATACCAAATATTGTCCCTTATTGCTGATTTCCAAATGTTTAAAATTAAATTCACAATAGCGAAACAAAATTACAAAGACTAAAGTTGAATTTCAACTGCGCACGTATTAAATATTCAAAATGCTTTCTGGCAAAAGAGCCTCAAACCGAAATAGGTGAAATGAGGGCTTCCTCAAAATGTTGTATTGTCTTACAAAAAAAAAAAAAAAAAAAAAAAAAACAAGTGAACATGCGTAATATTGGACGGATTTATAATTGAATACATGGAATTTTATAGTTAATCAATAATAATCATAAAGTAATATACAGTATCGCTTCCGAAACAGTCTTTTCAGAAACATTGGTGCGCATCGCATTGAGACAATTGAGAAAAAAATTCAAATTAAAACTCTAGAAGCGATAAAACCCAGCATAGCTACATCAATATATGGACTAATATCGTTTATTTTCAATATGATTTCTGCTTGGCCAAAAACTGAAATCGATTAACAACTGCGATCGGTACTTTCATCGCAAGAGAACATGGAAAGACAACTAAAGAGAGACGTACAGATGGTATATATTTTACATGGTTTATCTCCGATATTTTTGGATGTTGCAAACAATCGGCACAAATTTAACATATCCTGAACTACAATATAGTACATATAGGGCATAAATAGAGGCAACTCAGGAAATATGTTGCCTTTTTAGACATTACCATAGCTGTGTCATTCAAACCCGCACATCAAATCGCCAGTTGTAAATAATAACTGCGATCAATATTTTTATCGCAAATGGACATGGAGAAATAGCTGGAGACAGACGGACAGATGGTATATATGTTGCATGGTTTAACTCCAATATTTTTGGATGTTACAAAAAATCGGTACATACTTAACACATCCTGAACTACAATATAGTATAGGGTATAAATAGAGGCAACTCAATAAATGTGTTTCCTTTTTAGACATTATCATAGCTGTATCATTCAAACCCGCACATCAAGTCGCCAGTAGTAAATAACTTTTTTGCTCCGTTATGAAATGTTTTATACGTCATTGGGAGGGTTTCCAGTCACTGATCGCTTCTGACCCTAATTATCATTCGCTCCTAGCTTTCATATCTTATGCATGTTATCGTTCATATTCATTTCATCTTTATGCAAACGTACAAATACATTTTAAAAATGTCAGTGGCAACGATGAAGGCTGAAACATTTTAGTTTTATTTTTATTTCCAACATTTGTGGCAGGTTGTGACGGCGAGGATTTCGAATTATGAGGCTGCAGGAGTTTTTTCTTTCGCAATCCCTTTAGCCATAAGGGGGCACAGGGGAGGATAGCCGGCAGAAAAAAGAAGTGCAAGTGCACATAAATGAACGTCGCACTTATTAATGCTTTAATAAATGGCATTTCATTTTTTATTATTCATTCGAATAACAGAGAAAGATTTTATTACGCAGATCCACCACCATCATCATTTGCCACCAGAAGAGAAAAACAATGACTGGAGCACAAAAAAGGAGTAGGGTGGTCATAATATCGATTGTATGTGCATTTTCTTCGGTTTGGCATAAATAAAAATTGGTGGTTTTTAGTTCTCACTAGGTTATTTGTATGGACGAAAAAGCAACTGTGTAGTGGAGAAGATACATGAAAGAGATGACTATGGCCAATATGGTAAGTATCAGAAGTGGGTTGGATTCTTTACATTGAACTCAAAATCAAAAATTGTTATAAATTTTGCCGCTATTTGATTTACGATATAATATGTATACATTTTACAAACCAATGCCTATTAATTTCTGAACTTCAAAAAATATTTCAACAATTTACTTTTTTCCCATATATTATTCACATTTCTTTCTTTTAAGGACATTAAGGTGATGCTGCTGTTATCACTGGAGATATATTGTGCGATGTCCTAACATACCATATATACATACATACTAATATATATACAAACTAACAAACAAACTAGTCAAACATCATTTTGCACTGGTGCAAAAATGTGAGGAATGCCAGAGAGGACATGTTGAATCGTTAGATTCTTTAAATAATACTCTGCAATTTTCATCCGCAGCAATAAGTTTGCTAAATGCCTGATGAGTGCTAAATTACGCTGAATTTAGTGGAGTTGAATGAAAGATATGAATGTAGGAATGTGTGGTTGATTTTTTTAAATTTTGTGTAACAATATAATTGCCAAAACCTGTAGTCTAAGAATTGGGGATTACGAGTAATCGAGCAATTTGTATGGGAGGTATCAAATCGGGTGTGGCAATGATCTCTGTTCTCATTCCCAGAACTTACCTTACACGTGCACATCACGTATATCAAATCTGTTTGAATTCAGTGGAACTATTAGACGGATATGAAGCTAAGAATACATGGGTTAAATCTGTAATTCAGACAAAAAACCAAGATACTGATGTCTACAGAATATAAATTATAGATAAAAAAAAATCGTTTGTCGAAATATCAGCAAATTGAATGGAAGGTACCAGTAAGGGTGTGGCAATTCTGTCCATATTCATTGTACGACCTAACCTTGTCGATACGGTCAGTATCCACCAAATTTTACTAAATTTGCTGTAATAATGTAAAAGATATGAGTACATATATATGGGATGACTCAAAAGATGTAATTGATTTTCCGAATTCTGCCAAGCATTATAAAGAAATGATATAGAAAAAAGATGTAAGTTACTCCACTTTATGAATGTGGAGTTACAGAGTCCACGGGGGTCTCGCCGTAAAGGCATTACCTATGGTGAGCAATACTCTGGGCATTTTACAATGCGATTGTAAATTGTAAATTGGGTGTAAAAATATATTGCATGTAAGCTCACTGAAAAATTCCATATCTTATTCATGAGACGTAAGGGAATGTATTTTTTATAGTTATTTCAATTAAGTAAGTTGAACAAATAAATTAATAAGATGTATAAAAGTAATATCGATTTGATAAGAGGATGGCATACGATATGTCGTATACCTAATATATTTGTATGTTTGTATATAACATTTATATGTCTCTCTTGAAGATGTGTCGCTTTCGAGGCACAGACATTTCGTTTAAGCAACGTTCAGATACTGTTCCCATCTATTGTGAATATTGAATTAGTGTCCCAATAAATTAATCGGGGAGCAGACTATTCATGTTCCAATTTTAATACACAATGTAATGCGATTTGGGAAATCATAGACTTTATTGCATTTTCTGTCACCCTATTTTGGCAGTCCAGAAAGTCCGTGAATTTTGTTGGAGCACAATTGAACACCGTGGTCAACAAGTTGCAACAACATGCAAAACTACCTACTAATAACAATGACAACAACAACATAACTGCCTAAACCACAACAACTGTTACGGTGTGGTTCTGGATCATATCATCTGTGGTCACTCTTCATGCCCGGACTCAATGGGGCTCGTACATCAGCATGATAAAGGTGGAGATCCCAGCGATGATGTTGACGGGGTTGGTAACGATGACGACGACGACGATGATGATGTGAATGACGGCGATAGCGATGGAGATGGCGACGGTGATGACGATGTCTCCTCAATCGCATTTGCAAGCACTGATGGTGATGGCGATGGTGATGATGACTTGAATTGCATTATTGTAAATGACTAAGGATATTCATTCGTACGTATCTACTTATACTTTATGCATGTACAATGTACCGAGACACTACCTCTGTTCATAACAATACATACAATATATGAATGTACGCAGATAGCTGCATGTGCCATGGACCGGTAAACAATCAGTCCATTTCATTGCAGTACATTTAAGCTTTAACAAATCTTTTGCGCAAGCTTATTGCTCGCGGCAGGTATAAATGCTTTGCAGAACGCGTCTTGAGTACATTTTATAATTGTGAGTTTTCTTCTTTTTTTTTTGTGTTATTTTTTAAAACTGTCTAAAGACCAATAAAAATAATAAACAAAAATGCCTGTTTAACCATTTGCAAAGACTGTCAGCAGTAGTCTGGAAACGTTCAGTTAATATAAAGGACCCCCATTTCGGTTAGACAGGTAAATATTTCTTAAATGTAATGGCGAAAATATTTGAGGATTCTCAATTTCACTTACTTACAATCTGGCCATTTGCAGCTTTACTGTTGAGTGCCACTTTCTAAAGAAATTGGATCCCATAATTATAATCTGTAGAATAATTTTCACAAACTTACAGAAATGCGTTAAAAATTACCTTCTTAAGGCAGTTTTAATGAATTTAATAATTAATGGCCTAATTTACGACTAGATTTAGATCTTTTTAAAACTAAAATATGTTGATTCTCAAAGCATTTTGCATGAAGATATCAAGACAGAAAGCTGAACGGCGCCATAACCGTTCGTCTGCCTCAAGCTTATATAACTCACCAAGGTAAATTGCGGTCCATAGTATAAGCGTTACTTACAAAAGTTTAAAAATCGGAGTTTTAACCTTTATGATGACAAGGGGTTTGAGCACTTACTATTGTTTAGTATCGTTTTGTCAAAAGCACTTGCACTTGCATGAGTGGTACAGTGCACGCAAAAGTGGTCGAGATTGGTGGCAGATTTGCGTCGCCCAGATCGGACATCAACATCTTTAACTGAAGTTAAAATCGATAAACTGAAGGAAATTGTGATTGAAAACCGCTCTGATCGGCCATCAACTTCTTCAACTAAAGTTAAAATCGTTAAACTAGACGAAGTCAGCAGACTGCAAAATCGTTATTTAAATATGAGAGGGGACCTTCAGGGATTAGCGATAACTATGTCAGGGGGTGACTGGATAGTCAGCAATATGCTATCTACCCACGGTGTTTTGGCTAGAGAAACAGTGTTTGCTTCCAGAGAGTTTGCTAAGTGTAGGGCTACTCCAACGTAGTTATGGGAAGAGGGTCTGCTGACCTTTTTAAGGCAGTCTGACCTGGGGGTTGATGGGCTGCGAGACTGTTGGGATCATGCTGATCCCACAATCCCGTTCAGCTTGATAGTCGGCAACTGTTTGCTCGTGTGCAGGGCACCAGTCGCGGGGCCGCAAGGGGTTGAAAATGGAAGTAGGTTAGTTACAGAGTTTGACCAGAGGTTTTGTCTAGTACCGGGACTGATAGGGATAAACACGGGCACGTCTCGGGTTCGTGCCCTGTTATCTGTATCTTTTTGGTCTCTCGGGGAGCACGGACAGACATGGGTTTTTCTTATGTCTATATGTCATGGTTGCCGTTCATCGTCGCCGAACGGAAGGGGTTTGGAGTTTTCCCCGTCTCCCACCGGTGAGGGTACTGCATCCTTGCAATGCGGTATCGACTGTTCCGTCTGCCTGAGGTCTCCGTGCCTGCAGGTATGTAAAAATGTCCAGTCTGTACTCTTTTGCCACAGGGCGACCAATACCGTGAAGTATGGTGTATAAATCACAATTTAGTAGTAGCTTTGCTTTTTGCTTTGTTACGCAGCTCCAACCGGTGAGTTTGGTCGATAGCGTGGGGATCAGGAGGCCCCGGACTAAGTTCTGGCGTGATCAGTTGGTGTAGGACCCCTAGAGGGAGCATCATGCTGGTTGTGGTTGATACCAAAATCGCTGGTAGAGGCATTGTGCTCGAATGGAGTTGCATTGCAACCAGGTGCTGCAGACACATTGAACAGCAAAGATGGTAAGATAGGCCTCACCTCCGTCAATAGAGATTATGTTCCATACTAGCATAATCAATTTGATATCTCCTGGCTGGAAGAAAGGGCTGACAATTGTGGTAGCACCAAAATTTTCAGCCCCTTTTTTCTTGATAGTCCAAGTTTAAGTTGGTTATCCCAAAGGCCCGTTGGCAACCGCATTGTAATATGCCCAGTGTCACACACCGTGGGTAAGACGTTAACCCATGGACTCTGTTTCCATTATCAAAGGTCGAAGAAGACATTCTAGAACGTCTCAATTCCATACTCATAAGACTTATCATTACTAGTGATGGGACATGGGCTTATGAGTGCTCATAAGCTCATTAGTAGACCTTCTACTAAAATCATGTTTAAAGGAGGGTAAATTTCTTGGCAACTGAAAGAATTGGTGTTTGGTTTCACTATTCAAGTTGGATGATAATAAAATGCTTCAAATTCTGCTAACCTAAACAGTGAATGGAATAGAAATTATTTCTTGTCATACGACGCAGGCAGAAAAAAATCAAAAAGGATCAGGTCATTTGCAGTTCTTCTCTAATTTGTCACTTCAAGTTATATAGCCTGATCCTCCCAACTGAGTTTTAGTCACTCTCTTTCGCACCGCCCATTCAGTTCATAGCCGAAGATTTTTTAATCCTTCCGCACAACATGACCCATGCAACGTAATCGCTGTATTTTAATATGCTTGAATATACCGATGCTGGTATACGGCCCATGATTATTTATACGATGCCGGAATTCTCCATACATATGTTTGTATTTCTATTGGAACATTTTTCCCTCTAAGATTGTCAAAACAAATTCATTCCCTTGTGTCATAACCCAGTATTCTATGCATAGCAAGACAGGTAGGACTAGTGCCTGATACAGATATACTTTTGTACATTTAGAGAGAGTTTTGATATTAAATCACTTGCTAAGCTCATAATAATATCTGTTTCAAGCAATATTATTTTCTCAATCTTTAAGCAATATCAGCAATTTTATTCACGGCGGCGTTGAAGTAAATGAATTCTCAGAGCACTATAAAGTTTTAGCTGTCAACGTTTAGGCGTGTAAAAAGCAGACACTTTATTCGTCGAAACATATAAATTACAGGGTGGCGCATCAACTGTGCTACAATAAGAAATTTAAATAACTTTTTTTTCAGTCAATGTATTTTATTTATTTTTATTGTGTAGAAAATTCAATTTTATTTTACATAACTAATTGGTTTTGAAGATGGTAGAATGTTAATGACCTCTGCGCTCATTCGCGCATATGCGACGCCACGATCGCCCTAATTATTATTTTAATGGACTGTTTTAATTCTGTCAAATTCCTTGGATTCGTTTTGTACACCTCTTGTCATGTCAAGTAATCTTTAAATAACGATAATAAGTTATTATATTTTGTGTTTGTAGCACTGTGGTTTAGACTTAGTATGCTATCATACACATTTTTACCGAATCCTTTCCAATACTTGAGAAGCCTACGGTAACATCACGCAACTTTCTATCAATGATATCCGTTTCTTCAGTATACGTAAGCAGTTTATCACTTTTGTTAAATATGAAACAACTCGTGTTAAGTTTTTTCCACAATCATTTCCAATTGTAAGTTGAAGACGTCGCACGATCAGCTGGCGTCAATCCAAATCCTCTCTTGATGCCTCTCTTCATTGAAGAGTTTGTCTCAGTCACTGTCATCATAAAGACGAAAAAGCTTCGTCTGAATACAAATTGTGGCATGCCTTCGCACAGTTCGCACAGTCAGAGTGTCGGAGCCATATAGTCATTGAAAGGTGGTATGTCTCAATCGGGTTTTCTGATATCTTCTCCATGATTTCCCTAAGCTCCAACATTTGGTCAGTTCAGTGGTTTTATCAATATGTTGCACTAATGAAGTCCAACCAGGTCAGATAGGGCTTTAATTTTTCACATATCATAAATAAAGCTTGCGTACAGATCAGAATATTTTACTTTAATGATGATAATAGGTATGCCGTTACTTATCGGTTTAAACCGTGAGGCAGTTTTCCAATTATCTTCCCCATAACAACTCCACATCCGAATTTGATAACATGGCAGCTGTAGTAGATGTCTCAGTTTTTGCGCCAAGTGCATCATTGTCCTGTTCATTACTTATTACTATAGATGGCAATGATGTCTGATTTACATTGATGAAGCATAAAAGACAATCGCTTAGATGCACCTTTCTACAAAAGCGCACACATTCGAGATGTATATCTTTCTTTATTTTTATTGAGGTTTCCATAATAATCTTATTTAAGATGAACGGCTTATCAGGCGATCGTGTCGGACGGCCCGATAATCAAGCATTGTGCGCAACTAAGTTGTCGTTATTTCTTTTTTTTATAGAAATGCAACTTAAGTATTAAAAGTATTGCCCATCGTTAGCTACTATCTCTTCTCATCTTTTTGGCAAAGCTCGAATTCCGTCACGGTAAAACTGTTTATTTTTTGAGACTATCCACACATTTAGCCATTCCTTGATGTCGTCGTATGAGTGGAACTGCTGGTCAGCCTGATCGTGTCCCATCGAATGGAACAAATGATAATCGAGCGGCGAAATATCTGGAAAATATAGAGGATGGGGTAAGATTTCCCATTTCAGGATTTCCAGGTGGCTTTAACGAGCTTGGCCAAGTGAGGCCGAGCGTTGTCATGCTGAAGGATCACTTTTTCGGGCCTCTCCGCGAATTTTAGGCGTTTCTCGCGCAGAGTTCGGCTCAATCGCATTAACTGAAGTTGATACCAATTCCCAGTGATGGTTTCGCTTGATTTCAATAACTCGTAATAAATAACACCAACCTGATCACCCCCTAAATAAGGAGCATAATCTTCGCAGCATGAATATATACGACCGAAGTGACGACGTAGAAGCATGACCGGACAACCGCCATGACTTTCTTTTCTTTGGATTGCTGTATTGAATCAATTTTTCATCACCCGTTATAATACGACGAGTAAACTCTCCATTTTTTGCCGCTGAAACAGTTGTTCACAGGCGCAAAAACGACGCTCAACGTCCCTTGGCTTCAGCTCATAGGGAACTCAAGTTACTTGCTTTTGAAGCATTCTCATGTAATCCCTTGGAAATGGCTTAGAAGGTAATTCCTAATACTGAAGCGAGCTCTACCTGCGTTTGATACGGATCTCTAACAAGAAATGCCATCAATTCAGTATCTTCGAAGGTTTTTCGTTTTCCTTCACGCGAATTGTCGTCAACATCAAATTCACCGTCTTTAAAGCGACGGAATCAATTTCGACACGTTGTTTCACTTAAAGCAGCATCTCCGTAAACTTTACGAAGCTCTCGATAAGCTGCGTTCTTCGATTAAAAAAAGGAAATCAATACTTCCCGCTTATGACGATTATTTCGCACAAAATCAAACATATTCACACAACCAAAAGAATATGACGTTAAAAGAAAATCACTATTGTGTCGAGGCGGTAACCTAAACTTGCCTAAACTGGGTCATGATGTTTAGGTTATAGTAGAATCAACTAGCACTTACAGCTGGCACCATCTATTGGCAAACAGCGGGAACTTAGTTGCGCGCCTAATAATTTTCGTGATCGGTGAGTTTCTGAGGAATTTTCCCAATTGCTCGATATTTTTTGTTTTGTTATTGCCGTTATGTTTGAATAAAATTTTTCTTTAAAAGTGCAGTTTGCTGTAGAAACATAAAATTCACTTTGTGTTTGAGTGTCTTAAAAGCAAATTAGGCGAAGTAAAGCAGACTCACTCGAATACGAGAAAATGCTATTCGTGCAGGTTTCAAGTATATAGAAAGAAAAATTGCTTATTTCCTAGTCCGTCGTATCCATTCGAAAAAAATTTCAAGATAAAGATTACTTCACAACATAAGTGGACCAAAAGACAATGCTTATTTTCTCGCAATGGTAAGACAGAAATGGAAGTTTAACAAACTATTATTCTTATTAGAGGATTTTTCTCAATACCAATTTGAAATTATATATCACACCAGTCCTGATTCCACTTTTCAAATTATAACAAAAAAGTAATTATTTCATTTATGGCCGTACTCTCATATGACCAACAATGATATTGCAAATTGTGTTACTCGTTCGTATTCATTGTGGACACACCGGTCGGCCGTCCGGTCGAACCAATAAAATATCACTCTGACTCTGCTTTTAGACACCAAGACGGACATTCGGTCAGTTCATTTCGCCTCCTGCGATGATGAGTTGAAGAGGCTGTCCTAAATGATTGACGAGTTAAGAAATTAAAGAAGTTTTGGCCCGCAAATCTACCTCTTCTGAATCGATTTAAAGCAACGACAGCAATAACCACACCGACATTGTTGTTGTCTGTATTGCGTTTACTTCTGTTTAATAAATTAAATCCTTTTATTCGTTCAGGTTCTCTCTCACAAAATAGTTGTGTATTAAATGGTTTTACAAAAAGACTTCTTAACAGATGACGATAATTAATCAGTGCACTACTCAGTGGGTTCGGATGCGGAATTCAAGGTCACCATTTAAGTGATATGAATTTATCAACAATATGAATGTTGTTGTGGATTTCGAATTGGGATATATTCGTATGTTCAGTGTTTAACGTCGGCTTTGGTATTACTGTGACGATGGAAAGAATCAATCCTAGATAAATTGATTACAGAGTTTTAGAGCATAAATTAAGTTTCACAAAATCTCTTCAATTCGCAAGTAGATGAAGCACTTATGGACTGGAGATATTCAAAGGCTTGGTTTGACTGAAGTATGCAGGGTATTTACATATTTTTGCAAGTGCTTTGATGCTTAACAATAACAAAAAACTACATCTCACAAGTTAAGGAAGATATCTTAAAATCTTTCCAACAGATCTGACATATTATTCCATAAGATGGCCCTACCCGTTCTTTCCAAGATGGCCCTAACCGTACTTTTCTAACAACATTCTATCTTTCCTCTTTTAGAAAGCAAGTAAAAAATAACGTAGATAACAACTTAGTATAGAGTGATTTTGTAAGGTTTAAGTTTTTCAGGTTGGCAGCACTAGTTGTTAATGGTGTTCAAACGTCATCTGTCAAAGTGAAAAGTGTACAGTATACACTGCCATTTCATCATGGAAAGACTAAAAAACGAACAATTGCAAATCGTTGAAATTTATTACCAAAATTCGTGCTCTGTGACAAATGTGCTTCGTTTGATACGACCATTTTATGGTCGTCATAATCGACCTGGTGAATCAACAGTTCGTGCTGTTATCTCCAAATTTCGTACCAAATTTACTTTGTTGGACATAAAACCATCGACTCGCATGCGTAGAGTGCATACCGAAGAAAATTTTGCAGCCGTAGCGACCAGTGTTAATGCCGATCATGTCGTGTCAATTCGTCGCCGTCTCAGCCCAATTAGCTGAGTTGAACTTGGTTGACATGTAGTTTCATCAGGATGGTGCAACATGCCACACTGCTCGTGAAACAATGGATATGTTGGGGGATGAATTTGGTGAGTAGCTTATCTCTCGATTTGGCCCTTGTGAGTTGGTCCCCAAGATCTTGCGATTTAACGCCTCTTGATTATTTCTTGTGGGGTTATGTCAAGTCGTTAGTCTATGCGGAAAAGCCGAACACTATTGAAGCCTTACAGGATAACATAACACGCGTTATTCGTGGAATACAGGCCGAAATGCTCGAAAAAGTGACGAAAAATTGGACCTTCCTAATGGAAATTTTGAGACGGAGCCGCGGACAACATTTACATGAAATTATCTTTAAAAATTAAATGGCAAAGACCAATTTATCGATTCCAACAAAAAATGTTAATATATGATACAAATTTGAGTGTTTTATTGGAATTTTAAAGAAACTACGATTAAAAAATCGCCATATATTAGTACCAAATTTTAACCTGCTATATCAAATAGTACTATTTACATTGTGGTTTCAACCGGTATACCCCTGGACGGACATGCTTAGATCAACATTGTTTTCTACGACGATCAGGAATATATTTATTATATTTGACCTTAGATGAATATTACCAGTTCTTTCAATCAGAGTGACGGGGTCATCTTATCTTATCTTACTGTAGTGGGTGGACCGATTTTGTCGCTCTTGATAAATAGTGACGAATTCCCCAATAATGTTGTTTTCCTTTCCAGTCCCAAGACTTATTTCTCTACGTGTTACGTAATTAATAAAATTTATTGTAATAGTTCAAAAGTTATTCCCTTTTAATGTTTTCCAAATATTGAATTGTTCGAAAAGTTCGATCGGTTCTTAAAGGAAACTAGCCGACCCGGCAAACGTTGCTTTGCCTTCAAATTTTATTTTTATTGTGAAATGTTTCAATGTTAAACAAAATTCTGTTTAAATACCGTTAGCAGGAGCAGAAATAATTGCTTTTTAATTTGTGGTTTGTATAGGAGGTACCACTCCCCATTGTCCAATCCCGCCCATATTTGCAGCAGCACTTAAGATATGTACACCAAACCGATGTACCAAATTTTGTTCAAATACCGTAAACAGGAGCAGAAATATTGGATATTTAATTTATGGTTTGTATGGGAGGCACCACTCCCCATTGTCCAATCCCGCCCATATTTGCAGTAGCACTTAAGATATGTACACCAAACCTACGCACCAAATTTTGTTCAAATACGGTAAGCAGGAGCAGAAATAATTGATTTTTAATTTTTTGTTTGTATGGGAGGTACCACGCCCCTTTGTCCAATTGGACCCAATTGTAAATCTAAACCATCCCGGGCACCACCCAGACGCATATACAAAAATTTATGCAAAGCGGTCCAGCCGTTCTAGAGTTTTAAGCATCGGAACAAACCACGATTCATTTTTATATAGATAGAAGATTTATTTACAGATTTATGTACAAGAAAACAATTATTTTAATCTATTATATAGTCTGCCCCTCTTTTAGTAACTTTTTCCCCCCTCCCTAGGAGCTTTTTAATTCCTCTATAACAAAACTCGCGTGATTTTCTGAAAAACAGCGTTTCATTCGATTTTTCACTTCCTCGTCATTATGGAAATTCAAATCCTTCAAGTGGTTGCTCAGGCTGCGAAATAAGCGATAGTTGGTCGGGCCGCACAGTCTGGTGAGTGTGATGGGTGAGGTAAAACTTCTCACCCAAGTTCTGGCACCTTCCGACGGGTTCGCATGGCAGTGTGAGAGCGGGCGTTGTAATGATGGAAGATGACATCTCCCCGACTGATGAGCCTCGGTCATTTTTCTTGCAATGCCGGCCTCTATTTATCAAATTGTGCGATATAAGGGGTGCCCCAACAAGAACGCAAGATTTAAATTTAGCGCCATTCGAAGTGTCATTGTTTGACATTAGAACAATTGTTATTGTTTGCTAGTAGAAGGTACGAGGTTAGTAAAAATGGAGCGCTACACGAATGAACAAAGCATTCTCATTGTGAAATTGTTTTACATAAATGGTGAAAGTGTTGCGGCTACAGTTCGCGATCAATTTCGGGTTACAATAATGCTCCAAAAGAGTTAACTGTAAAGAGATTAATGGATAAATTTGCCAAAACTGGGTCTGTTAGTGATGCAAAGACAACAACGCCAAAAACTACCGAAATTACTACCGAAAATGTCGCAGCTGTACGTGATGATGTTGCTCAAACTCCATCTACCTCAATTCGACACCGATCTCAGCAAATTGGTGTCTCCAAATTCACTATGCAGTGAATTTTGACAAAGGATTTGCATCTTCATGCATACAAAGTTCAATTGACTCAGGAACTGAAGCCAGCTGACCATGGACAGCGAAGGGAGTTCGTTAATTGGGTATTGGAAAGACAAGATGAAAATGCTGACTTTGCCTATAAAATCATCTTCAGTGACGAGGCTCATTTTCATCTTGATGGCAATGGGCGGAATTGTCGCATTTGGGGCGAGGAATCATTGGACCTTTTTTTTATGAAAATGAGGCATGTCAAGCGCAAACAGTCAATGGTGTTCGGTATCGTGAATTGATAACCAGTTTTTTCGTGTCTAGAATTGAAAAAATGAATGTGGAGGGCATGTGCATCAGTCATTTCCCGGTCGTGTTATTTCGCGTTTTGGAGACCAGAATTGGCCGCTTACATCGTGCGATTTAACACCATTAGACTTTTTTCTTTGGTGTTTTTTGAAGTTGATGGTTTACGCGAATAAGCCGACGGCGACTTAAGTCTTAAAAGAGGAAATTGGATGCTGCATTAATGAAATGCCGCAGCATTTATACAAGACGTCATTGAAGATTTCATTAAAAAATCGCGTATGTGCCAGCAAAGTCGCGGCGGCCATCTGAACGATGTGTTGTTCCATACATAACCTCATTCTGTTTACTTTACAATATAATAAAGTTTCACGATTTTTTTTTTAATATCTGTGTTTTGTTTAAAATTTAAATCTAGCGTTCTTGTTAGGACACCCTTTAGTAAGTAGTCTGCATAAATCGATTGATTTGTTGTGAGAAGCTCAAAAAAGACTACTACAACATGACCTTCTAGGGGTGAAGGCCCGCTTTAGGGGCGGATTGAGGTAGTTCATTTGGTTTCCCCATGATCTTTTCCGCGTTACATTATTGTAGATTATCCAGTTTTCATCCTCTGTGATGAGGTTCTCAGAAATGGTGTCTTGTTGTAATATTTCTTACCCTTAGGTTATCGCAAATACACATCGAGGTTGCTCACAAATCAGATCTCTTTTATGACCCCGTGAACGGTTGAGACTGATTTTTTGATTATTTCAGCTATTTCCCTAACTGTTGCACGGAGAGTAACAACAATTAAATCTCTCACCTCCTCGGAAACAATTTCTTTTGGTCGTCCTGATCTTGGAGCGTCCATTACGGAGAAGTCGCCCGTAGAAAATCTTTTAAGTCATTTCTAGCAAGCTCTTTCATTTGGTCTGTTTTCTTCTTATAACTTTATTTTTCTCGCTGGCTTCAGCTGCCATTTTTCCTCTTCGGAAATAATACAGCCTAAAATGCTGACTCAAAACGACTCATATGAGAAATAAGATTATAACTGACTTTCTCACTTTTACCACGACACCTAAACGTGAGTGTTGAAAATAGGACGCATGAATTGAATTGAAATTACTCACGTTTGTTAGGAAGATACAAACTTTTGAACAATTTATCAATATTGATTTCAAAACTAACACTACAATTCACCGGAAATTCATAAATTATCCAATGATGACATTCATCGTTTCTAATACATTTTATTATTTCTTGGTACTCACAAGACTACAAACAGAAATATTCACGCTATCGTACATGCCTGAATACCCAACTGCCCAGGTCTAAATCATTTCCAAAGCCATTTTGTTCCCTACACAGAACATGCAATTAAAAATATGGCGTATTACCTCTTTAACCGCGAACAAAAGTGATGTGAACGAAAACAAAAACATATTTGCAGGTAATATACAAAAATTTAACCCTTAAAATATTGTACTTTTTTTGTTTTTTTTTTTGTTTTTTTTGTTTGCTGAAATAAAACCAAAATTCTGAGAATTGCGGTTGCCATAACAAATATGCGAACAAATGATGAGATGCGCCAGCAATTCCCGAATAAAAAGCGTTTCAATGTACTTCAAATAAACGGCAAAACAAAAACACCAGCGAATTCGCGAATGTTATGTACGGGACGAGTACTCATTGAAATGGCCACACAGGAGCTGGATTTTAGTTGTTGGAGAGGGACGAGCAAACAATATAAACGTATGGGCTACTCCCCCATGATGGTACAAATTAGGAGAACTGAAATATTCAAATTGTACAGCATTCAATTACTTTTGAATGAAGATATTCAACAATTGTGAAAAGATTAACAAAAAGATTGGATGTGCTCAATATTTTTATTTTTTTAAACAAATTTTTGCACATATTGATAACAACTTTCACACAGAGGGATGTTTAGTTCCAAGCAAGGAAATTAATTGAGAATTTACAGCTGGTATTCAGAATTAAAATTGTATACTCTGTTAAGGTACTCGTATATAACATGACACTATTTTAGACGGAAAAATCAGCAACATTTATTGTTCACTTATAGCCTTGCTATTCCAATTTATCTGTCATTCTGCCAAACGGGAGATTTGAATGCTCATTTTTACTTTATTGGTTGAAAATTCAAACTATTATTTTGGAACCAAAAATTTCGATCATTTTAGCGTAACAAAAATTATTTTTCTGTGGAATGAATAAAAATTCCAAAATTCGAAATTCTTAATTGGGCTCTCTCACTGTTAGAGAATTTCCGAATCGCCGGAATTTAGAAAGTATTCCCTGATAAACCGTCGAACTCCGCCTGGTTGTAGCTAAGGTGTGAAGGTGACTAATTAAAGTAACCAAATGGTATGCCAACATAGATGAGTCTTAGAAAAATGGATAAATCCTGTCAACAATCCAGTGGTCTTCGAAGAGTGTTCGAAAATTTGTCTCGGAATTTAGCCAGAAAAGAGACGAAAGCGGCATTTTATGGGAATCTAAGAGGAAGATTCCACCGCTAGCCAGCCCTATAACATCTTGATCTGCATAATTTTAATGCGAAAATAGGAAGAGAAGACATTCTGAATCCAACAGTTGGAAAATGTATCCGATTTGTTTCTTTCGCCGCGACGAGAAACGTGGTTGTAAATGGAATCAAATTCAAGCACAAAGGTATCTGCAATGCAACTTGGCTGAAAGGTACATAGCCAATTATAAAAAAACTAGACATCGCCAAAATTTAATACCTAAGAAATAATTCTCTCAGACAAAACCACAGAATGCGTCTAATTCTAATGTTCTTGGCATGTACAGGCAACAGATTCCACATTCCATTGTAACTACCGCAAACTCCATACTTGGATATGAAAAACCATTTCCAAATAACCCTGTGTGACTAACGGGGAATGCTACAGGCAGTGGCGAGGAGAGGCAGACCGTTTTTGTAATTGGAAAAACGATTATGAAGAATGAAAGGATCAGTGATAGAAGTGAAGCCAATAATTACTATTGAAACATAAAACGTAAAAGTAATGGAATGCTTCTCCCTCCTGTATGGAAAACGATGTGCGGATATGTATAGCGTGCAAAATTGGCGATATCAGATTTCTACGAATCACTCATAAAGTTCAATCGAATGTCATATTTCACATATCACTAAAGCCTATTGGATTGTCTCTCATGATTGGGTCATTAGACCTGTCCTTCACAATTTATCAGATGTTAGTAGTATAACAAAACCTGGAGAAGCCACAAGGAGACAGATAAGCGTATACTATCTATTCTATACTCCGATACAACAATTAGAGTATAAAGCCATACAGAAATTTGTATTCCTCTAAGCTTACAGAATGATGCCAACCTGCTCGAAGTTTAAAAAAAACGTCTTTGTAAGGCATTATATTTGAAACGAAGGGAACAACCTATCATGCAATCACTTGAACAACACATTTTTTTTGGAGACGATTATGAGAACAACTGCAATAAAGACGACGTCAGATAAATACCATGATAACATGAATATGGTTAGCCGAAAAGTCCGCGGTGTTACTGCAACCTTTCAAAATATTGGAACGAAAATATTGACAGCAAGCGACGTCAATGCCAAATTATTTTTTGCAACGAATAAAGTATCCACTCGCATCTCGTTTATTTGATTCAACAGATGAAAGTTATCCACTTTTGGTTTTCAAAAGTAAAGTTAAATAAAACACACATAAAGCTATGATTTCAATGAAACTTTTATTTTATTATAGTGCTTGGACCTAGACATTATGTACGAAATATGTTTTCGCATAGTTCGGGCAACTGATGTGAAGGTTTTACATGAGTCTCGCTGTAAAAGCCCTACCCATGGTGTTCCACCACACAGGTGCTGTTTTCCATCATTTACTTTTATTTCTTTGTTATGTGTTCTTTCTTTCTTCTAGCGACAGCAAGCGCCCTTTGGGGCACTCAAACTAATCCCGAAGGATTAGCCAAACTACCAGAGATTGGAAGTAGGTCCCTTGGAAAAACTTTCTCAGGTCCCACTCCCTCACTCGGCCAAAGTACCTTTGTAGTCACTTGGTATGAAGTGAGCTACCTCCCGGGTAGGAGTTGAGGTATCTAGGAAGACCTCGGATAGATATGAACAGTGTTTTCTAAGCTAATGCCTTCCTTCACCAACGCAACCTGAAGCAACGCAAAAGCATTGAAAACACTTGTTCGGGCAACCAAAGCCAGCACTATGCTCCCACTAGGGGTCCAACACCATTGACCAGGAAGGAACAATGTTCCTTGGGCCCCTGGTCACCCGTGCTACCAGAAGAGAAGAACCCTCTGGTCTGGGTTTCGCAGACAAGCTACTCCAGTTTTGCTTTATCATACCTCGCATGGAACTGGTAATCCATAATCTACGGCATAGATGCTCCTCCATGCTCCTATCATAGTTCATTAACCAGATCTCTCTGGGCATACAACTATATTTACGCCTGGCACAAGGTCACACTACTTTGTTTTTGTACGCAAGCATCATACCCTTTGCCTGCTTAATTACAGGATCAGGTAGAGAGGCCTGCGTTTTAGGGGTAAGCGGTACAAAGCATCCTAGGAAACACCCGCCTATCCACGCATAGTTCGGCCAGTATCTCGGCGATAACTCGATGAATGTTGGTTTTCAAATGCTCCAACATTTGGAGATTATCGGAGTAAACACGGTCTTTGACGTAGCCCCACAAAAAAAATTGTCTAACGGCGTCAAATCGCATGATATTGGTAGCCAATTGGCATCGCCAAAACTTGAAATTACGCTTTCTGGAAACCCTTATTCCAATAATGTCAAAATCTGTCGTGTTGTGTGGCTTGTGGCACCCTCTCGTTGAAACAACATGTCATCCAGTTCTTAGTCTTCAATTGTAGGCCAAAAAGCCATAGTGGTCTGAACTGAAATTCGGATGATCCGCCACACTTTCGCTAATAGAAGTGATATTTTTGGCAGTGCATATATGGCGATATATCCAGTCTTTTCAAATTTCTTTATAATCTTGCCTATTCCTTGCACAGAAGGTCGACGATAATCACGCTGTAATGCGCTAAAAGTGGCCATGTTTGAATTACCACTTTTGTAGTAAGTTTTAACTATTTTTGCGCTTTCTTCGATTGCTAAACGATTCACATTCGGCAATGCTTTCCCTAAATAAATAACACTTCATATGACAGGTATTTAACATCTAACAGCCTTGCCAGACCAGCAGTTTTGAAACGTATAAATGTATAATTAATAATATTTTATATAATTTCTGTACCGTGTGTAATGTAGTCTATTGAATACAGTTTTACTGTGCCCAATGTTATTGCACGTCAGGTGTATTCAGTTTGTCATTTCATCTGTAATATCTCGAAATATCCACCTGCATTCACATAAGGAATATATAGTACCAACCACCGTACAAATCTATGTCGGTTTAAGCGTGGCTATCAGAATGTCTAATTAAATAACGCTATAGGTCGCACTGCATGGGCCAATATATTGAAATTTGGCATAAATATATTTCACATCTCATTGCCAGGTTATATTCAAAATTGGAAAAAATCTTACCAGTCTTACCCATATAAAGACTGAATTCATGTTTAGAAAACAAAAATATACAATTTATTCTTTAATTAAAAGTTATATATAGATTTATTATATACCAACTGGAAAGGATCACCACAATTCATATAATTTTGAGGCGACCGCTTTAGTTGCGAGCGCGTGAATAATAAAATTCGAGGGCGGAACCGGTACAGTAGGAAAAAACTTGCTCATACAATTACCAGTTACTTTTGAAAACTATTGTTCTTCAGAATTTTTGTACTATTTTTGCCATTGTTTATTCGTTATGTAAAAGATTATAGATTGCTGATACAAGATAGAACAACTGCAGTTTAGTTGCTGTATTGTTTTTTTTAATAAAAAGTATGGTTTGACAATGGTCGACGTATTTTCTCATGCTGAGTCGGTACAACGTTTATGATGATCACATTTTCGATATATTCCTAAGTTTTATTTGGTAATTAAAACCAATCAATCAGTCCAAAGTGATATTTCAGTGAAAGCTCGACCTACTTCAACGTATTATGCTTGAGAGAAGGACGTTCCCGAATCATCCATTTATCCCGTAATGAATCGGATCATAGTCTATGATCCTGTAAAACGTAATCCGTGGGGACAGGTGTATAAGCTTGGGCCCGATAAAATTTTTGCACCTGTGCAACTTTGTCTAGTTGTTTTAAATTATGGTTGGACATTTTTTAAAAAACCATTTCTGATATTTAGTTTGCGATATTTTTGATCACAATATTATATTTTTGATTTGACGCAATTATTATAATTAATGAATCTACAGTGTAGCGGGGCATTTCACTACATTTCGTTCATAAGCAGCATCATTTGTGGTTGAATTTGCGATACAATCCAAAATAAAATATCTCCTTTGCACTTCATTAGGATGTGCCTTCCATTTTTGTTGATGATCTGCCATGAATTAATACTTACAAGATTGAGCTACACACATATTAAGTAAGATAAGATCCCATTTGCAAAGTTCACTATTTTAATAGGTAATAAAGTTATATTATCATATCATACCGTACTACTCTTCATATGTAATAACTGAAAATACTCTTCTGAGACTTCACAAATTGTATGACTTTGTACGTGTAATGCCCCATATTTAATTCTATGCCAGCCAGCCAATAAAATGTCGAAAGACTTTGCGAGGTGTGTACACAACCATACAAACATTGAAATAAATGTTCCAAAATAAAAAAATATGACCAACATTTATGTAGGACACTCCATATGTAAGTTAAAATATCATTTAAGAAAAAGGTAAAAATTCTATTTAACAAGAGGAATGTGAGTGTCTAAAATTGAGTACGACCAAAAAAAAAAAAACACCCGTCTAAACTCTTGTTTTGACTTTAGACCACATTTAGCTATTCTGCAGATGAGCATTCTCTTCCATCTAATCCCCCTCCACCAGTTTCATTTCTTCGCTTTCTCGCCAAAACCACTTGGAAATAACTTTGGCGCTCCTAACGTTGGCAGTAGCTATTCGTATTTGTTATTGCTAACTGAATGCCAGGAGTCCAAGTTATACTCAACCATTTGTGGTCTTCCACATTGGTTTCAATGTTTTTGTCCTATTTGACGCATTGTTTGCTAGTTTATTGTGGATTGCCTTTTGTTTGGGAAAAACTTTTTACAAATGTATGCAAAATCTTAAACAATAAAGACATTGTTGAACATGAAATTGTATTCGTAAGATAACACTTGAAACTATGGCAACCGTCATTTACTGCATCAACTAAAAATCTATCACCATCATCCCCATCGAGAGAATGGACATTACCGTCGTTAGATGGACAACTAATAGATGGAAATAATATAAATACATTGAGAATTTGCACCACAATTCCAAAACTTCTATTAATTATTATTATTAATTCTATTAATCTATTAACAAAGTACATAATGCGTTAGGAAATAGATAATTTATAGCGATATGCATCTATGAGGGCGGTCCTAAAATTAAACGGTCTAACAACGACGACTCAAAAAAGTTGGGAAAAACTTTCTTTATTTTCCAACATAATTTCCTTTTAGCTCGATACACTTTTTCCAGCGATATTCAATAGCTTCTAAACCCTTACTCTTACTATAAAGAACTATCAAACTCCTTAAAATAGTCATCAACCGCAGACTTACACCAGTTCACTGTTGGCAGATCTTTCACCACCGAACCATTTTTTTAAGTTTGGAAATATAAAATAGTCCGAGGAATCTAGATCGGGCGAATAAAGTGCGTGATGAAGTAATTTGAAATTTAATTCACTACTTTTGACCATCGCAATAGTAAATGTGTTAACCGGAGCATTGTCTTGATGTAAAAGCACTTTATTTTTAACCAACTGTGGCCTTTTTCCCGTACTTCATTCGTTTATCACCTAAACGCTGCAATAAATTAGCATAATATTCGCCGTTGACGATTTTTCCTTTCTGAAGATAATTATTAAAAATAATCCCAAAATCATACACCATGACCATAATTCTGATGGATTTGATATTTTCCATAAAAATCAGCATCACAAGCCAATTGCAGCAATACTCTATCACACTCTCCAGATCTATTCTTTAGCGATTA
This sequence comes from Philornis downsi, assembly GCA_019455685.1. Taxonomy (NCBI): domain Eukaryota; kingdom Metazoa; phylum Arthropoda; class Insecta; order Diptera; family Muscidae; genus Philornis; species Philornis downsi. The sequence continues at coordinate 551,191 of JAHXMU010000115.1, read as the reverse complement.
TTATTAGTTTTCAAACTTTGCTAGAAGCTTACCACCAAATGATGAGGTTATTAAGGAAACTGGGGCGTATTTCGAGAGTTCTGACAAATCCGTATAAAAGCCAGTACAGAAATTTTAGTTAGGTAAACTGACTTACATATACATTCACCCGACGTCTTTTTTCGTTAATGCCCGTCATGACGGATACAACTAATGAGACGTCGGGCCTTGAGAACGACAGCAGTTTGTGCGAACGTTTCAGATCTAGGCGAAGCCCCATCAGTCTGGATTGATTACAGCCTCGCACAGACGCCCATTTACCATTTGCTGCTAAATATGCTCTATCGCGCAGTAGGAGCTTGCAAGTGGCTACAGGCATGGCCACGGACTGCAACTCGACTGGAGTCTGTAATGTTGTTCCTAGTCTGGCCAGTTCGTCTGCACTGCAGCCCCTGTAGCCGGCATCCACATAAGGTGAATGTTGAAATGCTGAGCCATCTCGTTAAGAGATCTGCGGCATTTCAGGGCTGATGTTGAGTTGAAGAAGACAGAATCCAGGGAGCTTAACTGTTAGAGAATATGTTAATATCCACCGTGGTGAGGATGTTATACCTCGGTCATTCTGCCACTTCCTTAATGATCAAAATTTCGGCCTGATAAACTCTACAATGATCAGGTAGTCTTCTTACTATACTCAGCCTTACGTTTTTGGAGTAGATCTGGAAACGTTTGATAAAATTTACAAAAATTACCGTTTAACTTTAGTATACATACTCGTATATATGATTAGAAAGGAGCGCATAACCGCAGCATTTTTGATAGGTCCCATACAAATTGATAAATTTTTGGAAATTTGCCATTTTTCTATAATTTCTAATTCGTAGACAACAGTAGACTAAATTATTGTTCGTTTTACTGGTTTATAGTTCTATGTATACATTTTTCACGCCCTTTTTTGATACCTTCCATACAAACGATTTTCCTTATATTTCCATAGCCTCATGTCTTTTAAGCAAGTCTAGTGAATTTCGCCAAATTTGTCATTCACCATGCGTTTTCCGAACTATATTATCGATGCAACTGTAGCGTATTGTCACGCCCGTTTGTATTACCTCCCATGCGAACATACCTTTTCATTGAAATTTAACATACTTAATACTTAAATTGTTGTCAATTTTTGTTTTGTTTCATTACCCCTCTGGGAGAATATGGTTTCCACAAAGCATTTCCTTCTCACTCGGTTTGCTGCTGTTATTTTCGGGTCTTCGTATGTAAGATTGCACGGTCCTAGTTCTTGGAGTATCGTGCGTCTCCAGGTGTTCTTCGGTCGACCACGGTTTCTTAAGCCTTGAGGACTCCACTCCATTCTTCTGATGCTATATGACTTCTTTCTTATTGTCTACGTTTTATTTGTGTCATCATAAGTTCCTTGTTGGTTAGGTTTAATAGACTCGTGTTGCTGATGTTGTTAGGCCGAAATATCCTGCGTATGACTCTGAGGAACTTGTTGATGAATCCCTGCAGCTTTTGCATAATGGTGTTCGATATTGGCCTGGTTTCAGAGTTGACTTTAAATATAAGTTGAATATTCCAAGCTTTGTTCGTTTGGATTTCTATGAGCTTCTTCATACTGATCGTAGTCATTCGAATGCCACTCTCATTTTATTGAGCCTGTTATTTACGTCTGTTTCTGAGCCGCCATTTATTGCCATTGTACTGCCTAGATAGCAGAAACTATCTACGTATTTGATTGGTTTTCTTAGTAGCATGATTTTCACTGTGCTAGCTTTGTTGATTCTCTTAGCTTTGTTTTTCTTGATATTTATCTCAAGTCCAGTCTAATCTTTCAGGTCTTTTAATTCTGCTTACATGTTGAAGATCTTGTGCGAGAGTAGGCAAATATAATCCGCACAATCCAAATCGTGGAGTTGGCATGAAAGACTCCATGTAATTCATCTTCTCTCTGAACAGACTTCGCTTCTGATATCATGCAGTATGATGGTGAATAGTTGAGGTGATAGAGGGCATACTTGCCCTACTCCAGCTTTGGTGTACAATTGACTGATGCTCCCGTTGTTAAGAACTGAGAGTTCTACATCCTCATACATAGCTCTAATGATTCGAATTATTTTCTGAGGTATCCTTTTCTTCTTCTCTTTTCTTGTCTATGCTTTGCATATGACAGTCCGTCTGATGATATCTAAGACTTATCAATATACTATATTACAATGATTGGTAAAATTTGAAAAAATTACTTAGTTATTACATGTATTCCTAGACTCATGTCGTTCACTCAATTGCACTAAATTCAGTATAATTTAGGACGCATCTGGTATTTAGCATTGCGGACCAAAATTGACCGCATTACCTCGCCCCTTATTGTACAACACATAAAAATTGGCCGATGTAGGAAAAAAATCGGTGGTCCTCTAATCAGAGGAATATTGCAATTTGGCTTACTTTTGTTGTGCTTATTTGACTCATAGTAATTGTTTGTAAGAACTTATTGATTTGCCACGCGTAAATTGAGTAAAAATTTTATACTGGTCAGAATTCGCACTCTTAACTTATCATCACAGCCTCGTATCAATAACCACAATGCAGGAGTAGGTTGCCTTTTCACTTTTTTTAAAGGCATTTTGCGTATTTCCCCTCTTCCTTTAGTATGCACACATTTGAGAGTTTATGCCACATTTCCATGTGTCCAAATGGAGTTAGAAGTGCGGAAATTGTGAAATGCTATTATATGTGTATATGTATTATAATTGTTGTTGTTGTGGCCTAAAACTGTGCCAAAGCAGCTTTAAAATATTGGTCAAACTCCATTTCGCAAATGTTGCGGCATTGGAAGACAAACAAAAAGAATGCGAATGTGTGTACGATGTTTTTATGGTCGGATTCTAGGGGACCAGGAGACTACAACATATGACGGAGTTTTAGGTCGTCAGGTCGGTGTGTTGGATATTTTTGCGCTGTAGAGAACCATAACAACAACAGACATATGGATATGAATGGATACGATATGTCCGTATACAACCTGCATATATACGTACATTTATTGGCGATGGTTATGCCAACATACAGGCGTCGATATTTCATATAATCAACTACCGCGACATGCATTTGAATTAAATTTGGCCTTGAGTATTTTAAAATGGAGCTTGCGGTGCAAATGTGGGATTGTTTTAACTTTTATTCATTAGAATTCGGGAGAAATATTCCCTAAACTTCATCTTATGAGTAATTGGCTTCTTCAAGCGCATGATAGTAAACGTAAATATATTCATCCTTATTATCCATATCTCAGTTGAATTCCAACTGCTGTCATAGTCGTACTCCAATTTAATTTTCAGCATTTTCGGCCTCATTGTTTTTGTTCCAATTTTGTTTGTGTATTTTTTCCTAAACCAACTTTATTCTGAACCAAAACACGAATCAGTTGATAGAAATAACATAGTTCCACAATTATTTGTATCCTTTCAGCCGATGCAGAGAACGTAGGAAAATATCGAATATCACTTGATAACGCAAAAGTGTAAAACCCACAAGGAGTATCTTCCGACCAAATGTGTTTTAACACTTTTTCAGTTGATTGAGCGATGTTCATTTGTATGGCTGGCAGTCATGATAAGTGTCGTAAATCTTTATGAAGCTTCTTAAAAGTTGGTACAGCTTGCCGATCGTAACCGGGGATTTTAAATGAACCTTACCGACCGATTTTTTCTAGTACCTCTCATACCTCTCTCATCTCAATTTAATTTGATACCCGTAACCAGGATTGACATCCAGAAATGGTTTGCTGGATTTGGTGAGATTGACAAAGAATGATCTATCATGAGCTATACCAAACTATGGCCAAACCATTAATTCGAATCCGTATTGATAACAATTAAACTGTCTAAAGGAAGCAGTCTCTTAAAAACGATCAGTTTTAGCCAAAAGCAGAGGAATTGTGTTCCACCAAAACAATACCCTGTCACACACATATCGTTAGTGACCTGGCTCCAAGTGACTACCACCTTTTTTCGTCTATGGCGAATAATTTTGCTGATGAAAAATTCACCTTAAGAAAAGCTTGTGAAAATCGTCAGTCCCAATTTTTCCAATAGAGACGAGAGTTTCTATGAGAGAATCACGCTTTTAAAATGGCAAGAAACTAACGAACAAAACGTTGCATTCTTACTATACAAAATAAAACCTTCAATGTCATGCAAAAATATAGGACTTCTATTTAGTACACCTTGTATATGACGTGTACCGCAGCAGCGACATTAAGATTGTTCTTAAAGGCTTTAACTATAAAATGTAGTAAACTCAGCCTGTTTAGCAACGATATTCTTGTCACTAAGGCAAATATGGGAGTGATTGGATTCAAATTCCCACACAATGACAACATTCCTTGGTATTTACGTGAGTCTGAATAGCTGTGGCCGAAACAAAGACCTTTGTGAGGACAGGCAAAAATTTCATTGAACAGTTTCGTCTCAATAAACTCGTGAAGATGATAATAAAACTGACTGAGCATGATTACTGCAATTTTCCCCGAAAGCCGCTGCTAGTATCGTATATTGACATCATGACGTTATTAATATCATTCATTGAATATTACTGCAGCCTTCTCAAGTATTGAAAGGGAATCAGCCTAAGTGAGTTTGGCTATAAACTAGGACAAAACCAGGTTAGTCATTTCAACGAAGTCGACTCGTTTAGGACTTTACGTGAGCATTGTCAACATTAACTCTGAACTGATAAACGTACGATCTATTCTAGATAATAACTTTTATGTCAGTCGCCATTTTAGTAAATATTTTAGGTTATTCCACGTTTTTCTTCATAAGAAACCACAATTTTTTAATCGAAATTGACGACAAACTACATAAAAGTAATATATAAATTAATAAGTCCAAGACTAAGACTTATTATAAATAATATAACGCGGTTTCCATACGATATGTCTGATATAATTATATCTGATATAATAGAACTTCGAAACGAACTCGGATTGGCAACAAACTCGATTCTTATTCGTTATAAGGTTGACCTAAATTTGAAAAATTTTCTTTTTTTTATTAGTTTTTCATAACTGTGTCAAATTTACAAGGAATTTGCATGTAGAAATCCATCTTAATAGACCCTCAAATTACTTCGCGCTGGGAATACCAACGTTTTATTGTCATACACAGAGCTTTCGCGTATGTAAAAATTATGGAAAATATGATAAACTTGCATTAATATCCATTTGTTGTAGAGAGTCATTGTTAAGCATTTGTTGCCGTCCACCCGCATTCTGATTACAAAAAAATTTTCTGCGAAATCTTTAAATACAATGTTTTACAGCGAATTTTGTAAGAGGCCATAACATTTGATGATATACGCCAGCCTCTTCGCTTACCGAACAAAGCCGATAAACGGACACTTCAAACCCTTTTCATGCTGCCACATACGAGAAATCCCGTGCGGTTCTCTTCGTTATTTGCGTGTTGCAAATGGCCAGGATCACTGTGAGTCGCGCACATAAAAATGTACTTTATGAGCCTTAAGTTAGCCTATTTTAATTGCCAACGGAGAAATCTCGGACACCGAGTGAATGCAATTAAACTGCGACGGACGCATAACAAGTTGCAATGACGCACAATGCACAACAACGACGACGACATCGCCGCCACCGCTCAACTAAAACTGAAAATTGTCTTAAGAAATTAAGTGCAACAAAAAGGTAAAATATACAAAATGAGGTGATTGCAACCACTCTGTGTGCGAGAGCGTACTCGTATGTGAGTGGAGGTGATTGTAAAGCTACGTGAGTGTGAGTGTGTGAAAAAGCAAATTTACGTTTGCTGTCAAAAGTTCGCAATGGAGTGTATTTAATATTTTTCAGCGTATTTTAACTTTTCATGTTGTGTCATCATCATCCTCATCATCAGCAGCATCAGTAACCACACTGAAAGTTGGTATAGGCAGGATACTGGAGTTGTTGGCACGAACTTTTTACTAAGGCAGAAATTATTCAAAGTTACAGACAGACTAAAAAATGCGGGGAAATAAACCAATGATTTCTATTCGAAAAGTAATTTTTTGACCTGACGTACAGATGGTGCCAGTAGTTTGAAAACAAAAATTATTTTAATGAAAAGTGGCAACCTTATAAAATATATGTTTTAAGTTTCAAGGCGCCGCATTGCTTAGCATCTATATTGGGGCCATCAAAAGAAAACGATCTCAGTGAGTTTGCAAAAAAACGGAAAATTTTATCACCTTTATGTAATTCAATATTTTTATTTGAAAGGTTTCAGTCAATGTTAAAGCCGAGCTAGATTCTACTCTGTGGAAGCCTACTCCTTTGTTTATGACTGTAAAATATTAGGCATCAGAGTTTAAGCCGTAGGCCATACGAGTTGCCAAGATCAACACCGTAGTGGTCGACCAATTGAGGTGTCCACAAAAGACACGTTTAAGAAAATCCATAAAATGTTATTGGATTATTGTCTGAACCGGCCGAAATTGCATGAGCTAACTGAAATGGTGGTAAAAAGTGCTATACGTCGTATATTGACCAACGAAGTTTGAGGACGAGAAAGCTGTGCGCAAGATGGGTGCCGCGCTTGCTTTCAATAGAGCAAAAACAGAGTTGTGAAAATATTTCAGTAGAGTATTTGGAGACGTTTCACTATAATAAAGCCGAATTTTTGAGCCGATTTATAATCATGGATGAGATATGGGTCCACCACGCCTGAGACAACGGAACAGTCAAAGCAGTGGACTTGAATGGTGGAATCGTGTCCTAAGAAGGCGAAGACAGTTTCATCTGGCGTTTTTTTTTTTGGATGTGCATGGAATTATTTTTTTTAATGATCTTCAGAAAGGAAACAACGAATTTTATGCTAAATTGCAGCGTTTAGATGATGATATTATGGAAGAAAGGCCGCATGTGGCGAGAAAGGCAATGTTGTTTCATCAAGACAATAATGTTCCGGTTCACACATCCACTATTGCGATAGCTCAAATTAATGAAATTAAAGTTCGTATTACTTGTTCGTCATATTTAGCTCCCTCGGAGTATTTTCTATTTCCAAACTTAAAAAAAATGGCTTGGTGGTAAAAAATTTGCCAACAATGAAGAGGTGGAGTCTGCAGTTTATGGCTATTTTAAGGAGTTTGACAGTTCTTACTATTATATATATTATATTATTATATAGCTATTGAATATCGCTGGAAAATGGGTATCGAGCTATATGGAGATACGAGTATGTTGAAAAATAAAGAAACATTTTCCCATTTTTTTGTGTTTTCCTTGTTAGGTCGGCTAGTTTTGGGACCGCCCTCAAACCTGTTAAAAAAAATCAAAACAATTTTAAACAGGGAAACCGTTACTCCCATAGAGAGCTACATTGTTCAAATAATTCAGCTTTTAAAATTGTTTTTTAAAAGTTATGTTTTCGGTATTTTGACCATCAAAAAAAGGAATTTAGTTCAAGTTTTTCTGTGGAACAAAGTAAAAAGAAAATGCACGTATTTATTAAGAAATTTATCTCATATGTGAATGACATATAGGGGTGTTTTTACATACTTGCATCCCATATGATGGAAGTCGCATTTGTCGACCTACGCTTTAGCTCCCGCATAACAACTGAATCACTCTAAAACCTCAACCAGACTTCCATGGAAAAATTTGCTGAAGTTTAGCCACAGCAGAAAGATCAGTGTACATCTCTATACATAACATAAAGATACACATTGATATTGTAATCGTCACTACAAAAGTAGGGAATGTCGCATTCATTCCACTGGTGACAGATTGAAATAACTTCAAAATTAAAATGTCGTAATGATCAATGTCGAACTAAGCATGTTCGTCCGTTTAGTGGGACGGAACCCACCATTAGAAAAATGGACATCATTCACAATTTTTCAATAATTTTTAGTTTATTCCATAGTCATATAGGTAAATGGTATGCAGTTGTTTTGTATAGACGTTGTGAGGAGCCATTTCAACTAACAGCTTTTTATAAAGAATCGCCCTAATCATCGCCCTAGTCATGGTTGTCGAGACATACTAAAAAGCTTCTAACTTCGCTGGAAAAAAGGCTAAGCCGACATGATATAAAGAGTATTTCTTATCAGGTGGAGGATCGGACCAATATTCTCTATATCTATATATAATATAATGGACATTTTTACTGGTTTTTTAGTAATATTAATCGATACCAAAAAGGACATTCCCAAAGATATTTCGTAGTATATCATCCCCCTGCGGTAATAAGAGACATACAGTGTTGCCCATATTCGACGGACCCATCTGACAACGCCATAACTTTTGACAGAGATGTTAGATCGCTTAATGACATACCGCGTTTGAAGCGTCAGTCCAAGCAGATTTTTACCATGGAACAATACACGCCACGCGAGCGCTCTGAAATAGTTTAAATTTACATTCAACAGAAGAAGTCAATTGTGAAAACTCAACGTGCTTTTAAAATATTAAAAAATGTGAGAAGTGCGCCTTCTAAGAACACCATTAAGCGTTTATACGAAAAATTTTCGACTGGTGAGGCTCTTTCTAATCCGAAGAGGCCAAATAAAAGTCGACCAAGGCGATCGGCCGAGAATATCGCTGCCGTACGAGCCAGTGTTGAGAGGTCCCCAAGAACATCCCAAAAACGCCGTTCTCAGCAGTTGGGCATGGCTCGGTCCACTTCACAACGGATTATTCGCGTTGATTTGCATTTGTTCCCGTACAAAATTCAATTGACGCAAAGATTGTTGCCTGCGGACAAGCCTCGCCGATTGGAATGGGCCCAACGAGTAATCGAAATGGCCGATTATGACGAGCAATTTGGGAACAAAATTAGCATGTCCGATGAAGCCCATTTCACATTGAATGGGACCGTAAATAAGCAAAATTGCCGTATTTACGCCACTGAAAATCCTCAGGAGATTCAAGAATTGCCTCTTCATGACGAAAAAGTCACAGTTTGGTGCGGCGTTAGTGCCAAAACGGTCATTGGGCCGTTTTTCTTCCAAAACGAAAATGGCCATGCTGTTACCATCAACCAGGAGCGTTATCGCGACATGATGACCAATTTTGTGATGTCAATTATTCGTCGAAAGCGTATGAGGCAGTTCTGGTTTCAACAAGATGGCGCTCCACCGCACACAAGTCGCATAACAATCGATTTTCTGAAGAATTTGTTTCCGGGCCGTTTGATGTCGAAAAGTGGTGATTTGGACTGGCCACCGCGTTCGCCCGATTTGACGCCCGCTGACTTCTTCTTGTGAGGACATTTGAAGTCAAAGATTTACGTTAACAAGCCAAGGACCGTAGAAGAGCTCAAGGACAACATTCGTGAAGAAATAGCCGCTATTCCGGCCGAAATGTTGGCGAAAACGATGGAAAATGCTGCAAAAAGGGCACAATACGCCATCAACGCCAGAGGCGGCCATTTGAGAGATATCATATTCAAAAATTGATGTAAAGAAATCTACTTGGAACAAATTAAATGAATAAGATTGCCAACCGCCAAATTTTTATTTTTTTCTTTGATTTTTTTTTAAAAAACATGGGCCCGTCGAATGTAAGCAACCTTGTATATAAAGATATACGTGTACCTGTATCATATGCAAAAATCACGTTTCCTGATATGCCCTTTACCAAGTAGGCTATTATAGAGAAACATCACCAGGCAACAAAGAAACAACCTCTTAAAGTTTCGCACAGTAGGATAGGCTCATACTTAACACAAATTTACACTTTGACTTCTGTAGCAGCCATCGTAATATAGTGCAAAACTAAAACTAGAAATATCTGGGAACCAACAAAGAAGACAAATTTGCCAAAGTTAAAATCGGAAGAGGTGTTTTATTTGCCATTTAGCACCAGTCTAGTCCATTGTGAGGAACAGAGACATTCTGTCAGAAGCATACCTTGCAAAATGGGGGGAACTGCCTGGCGATTTGGTGTCTAGCTATGTAATGTCTAAAGAAAGGAGAAAAGTGTTGGGAATACATTTGACCTCCATGTGACTGTGTTCTTCTTATTATAAAATTGTAAAAAAATCACAACTTATACACGCATTCCGAGTCATTTATTTCTTAGTTTTTAACTTTATCCAAGATCCGTGCCTCGCCTTGGACATCACTTCAATACGACACTGAGAAGATCAGAGTGAAATATTAACAACAACAAAACGACCGAGTAATGCATTGAAGCAAACGAAACAATGATTCAACGCAATAATAAAAAAAATGAAACTAAACAAAACAAAGTAACGAAAATAAAGTTTCTTAAAAGCATTTGTGGCAAATTTCGACAAATAAACCCAACAGCATAGCTTCGCAGCATTCGCGGCTACAACAATAAAGCAAAACTAATGAAAGAGTTCCCAGGAAAGCTCTGGCCCAAAGTGCGATGTCGGTGGCGGCAGGAGACAAGGCATGTGTTGGGAGAGCAAAGCAATGGCGGGAATGGTCATCAAAATGTATGAACAATAAAATAAGTATGAATCTCTTGCTCCTCATTTGCACTTGGAGCAATAACAACGTTAACCATGGCAACAACTACAGCAACAAGAACGATACATTTTTCGTAAGTTTATTTTGACATGACAAGATAACGACAGCCGGCCACGGTCCCTGGCCACGCAGCGCATAATGGCGGCGGGATACACTACACTCGCTCACTCACTCACTAACTCACTGGCCGACACTCTCAGCAAAAGCAACCAAAAGTTTTAACGCAGTAATTCAAGCGTAAGAATCCTCTGCATTTGTACAACCCGAAAAAAAAAAATAAAGGCGACGGATGGTCTTAACGCTGCTTAAGTGTTTTATTTAATTTTCATTAACTACTGTCCATTGTAGACAGAACCGCCGCCTCCGCCACTGCAGCTCTTACCAGCAAACCCGCCGTTTGCCCTCAAATCATAGAAATATTTAGCTGCAAAGGTGCCAGCCATCAGCAGATGGCGGTTTAAGTAAAATGGATTATGTTGGATTATGATGAGATGCAGAGAAGAAGGGGTATGCGAGCAATACAAAATAAATAACTTAAGATTTCCAAGAAGTTGCAAATTATCTTTTTGTTGTACTCGCATGTTCACTTTGAGCGCCTGCGCCACAGCTTCATTGCTGCCTAAGAGTTAACCAGTCGGTTAAAACACAGTGGAATTTTTAGATACTTGAATTGAAGCGAATTTTTGGAAATGAGAACGTATCGTATATTTGACTCGGAATATTCGTTAAAAGAAGTTGCAATTTTAATTTCTTGTGGCAACAAAACAAGGAATTGACAAATGAAAATAGATTAGAATTTAAATGTTTGCCAGTATCGAGTAAAGGCATTAAAATACTGATATTTAGAAATGTTGGAGAAGCAAAAAGTTTACGGGGTGGCGCACCAATTGTAATACAATAAGATATTTAAATATCTTCTTTTAATCTATGTATTTCATTTATTGTTCTTTTATTGTATAGAAAATGAAGAGATGTATAGAAAATGAATGAAGAAATGGGGAGTTGAAGTCGGGATCGCCTGCATTATTGTTTTAATGAACGGCTTCAATGCAGTGAAATTCCTTGGTATCCTTTTTATACCCCTCCTGCCTGACACAACTCCATAAAAAAGTTTAGATGATCTTGGGGGGTGGGGGCAGCGGAAAGTGGAGTTTCTGCCTATTAATTTGTTTGTCAATTTTTGCTGCAGCTCCGCCACAACCGGTTTGGCTATGTGTGCAGTAACACCACCTTAAGAAAAACTCCTTCATCATCTTTAAGTAATGGTTCCCATTGACATCGATATTGTGTGCAGCACTATTCTTGCACCACCCTGTACATCTCAGCACGGGCACGGTCGGAAGATAAGTGAGCATGGCTTAAATGCCTTTTTTCTCATAAATAACAAGGGATGACTAACTTAGAGGTCCTTTTTCCTCCAGAAATTTAAGGACAGATCAATAATTGAAGCTGTTGTGATACCTGCCTCAAGGTAGTCATGGTAAAGCTTAGCCCAGTAACTACAAATTATTTAACTGTAAGACGAAAGTCAATGTTTTACGAGGAATGTGTTGCATGCATTTAAGGCCACTTACATATGTTCAACGTATTCAACTTGTTGAAAGCACAACTTTGTATATCATCGAAAAATCCGAAACCCCATTTTCATTATTAGATAACATGTGACTGAATACACTGCATCAAGCATATATATGTAGTAAATAAAATGTTGCAGCGGTAACTGAGAGCGTACCCTATGAATCCGATTGGCACTCTTATAACAGCTTGGCTTATTATATGCAACCATTTGGCGTATTTTATGCAACGATCTTAGTTTGGAAGTATACAGAATTCAAATTAGCGTAAGAATTTAAGTTCGCCGGTCTTTTGAATCGCTAACATTTTACTCTTTAGGCTCCTGAAAAGCTTAAAGAGGACCGATTTTTTCTCGTACGCCAAATTAGCTGTGAGACGGGCCTATCACGTATTCCGAAACGTGTTATTATATAGGGTGAATTCCGAATTGACTTAAAAACATTTTCAATTTGAAAATATCTGTATCACTTCATAGGTAATCTGGTATACTCGTATATTCCGGTGGACACGATCAAGAAATTATTATTATCGTGGCCACTGTGAACAAAACACTGTGTGGATACATTTTTTTCCAACTAAAATTGGGTTGAACGATGGGATCTATTTCGTGCTTAATGGCTACGTCTATAAGACAACTGCCGCATTTGTGCTGAGGAGCAACTTTATTGTGTGGTCGAACCTACGTTTCGCATATAATCCAGCTGAGACTGTCCGTAATGTAACTGTGAATGATGCTTATTATCGCACCCAGGATTTTTTTTTTTGTTACCTGAAACTAAAGGATTTGGGTCCTAAACGACAGCAGATTTTGTACATACAATCCCTAATACCAGGCTATTATTGCGTCAACAATTTGCTGAATTTTTAATTTGACCTTGCGGATTGGTGAATTGTTTCCCCAGACCATGTAATGATCAAACTGATATAACATGATATCAAATCGGTTCTTTGGAGGTATGTCAAATCAGAAATTTATATGAGCAATTGAATATATATGATTGAATATTGGAAGGCAATTTTATTTTAATTTCAGTAATATATTATTATAAGGATGACTTGATTCTTTTATTTTCGAAAAAACTAATATATACGAATCACCCGATAAAATGTCTAAACACTTTTTTAAAAGAAAACAATTAATTAATTGTATTTTGCAATAATCACGCCCACAGTTAGAGCGGTGCTATCAGATATTGATAAAATTTTGTGAAAATGTCAAATATTGTACTTAGTTCAATATCTGATATTGGTGCACAGATATCAGATATTGAACTAAGTATAATATTTGACATTTCCACAAAATTTCATCGCACACTGTTTTTAATTAATGAACGCAAACTTTATGAAATTTTGAAAAATTTTATTTTCCCAGAGACAGGTTTAGTCGTTTTGTAGCCAATATTTTTCTTATTGAAACACATTTTGCCACGATTGTGATCATGTACAAACCTATTGCCAAATAAGTTGTCATGTCAAAAAGCGCTCTTCTCACATATAATACGTCGACTTATACTATTTTTGCAGGTAGTAATAGAATTTCTAAAGTTTCCCAATATTAATAACTACGGAGATCTCTTACATTAACGACCGCGACCCGCATAAAGTCGCCCACCAACCCCACATAAAGTCCCCCACCATAATTTGATCGCCGGCCACCTCGATGTATCTGACGAAAACTTCGAGTAGTCGATTAAATCAATAAGTCTTGTAAATACTTCTCAAAGCATGACATTCGAAATCGTCCTTAAACTTTAGGTCCTGTTGAGTGAGTCTAAAAATAGAATTGCTGTAAGATCGCTGAATATGAGAAGCTCTCCTATGTCTCATTCATGAGATGCAAGGAAATTTCTTTTTTTTATATTATATAGGGTGGCATAAGTAAAGTTAAGATTTGATTAGTGAATACATTTTTTGTTTGTCTTTTTTTTCGTCTGTTTACAGAATTAACTAAATAATACTTGGGAAATTTATGATAGAAAGGCTCTGCACAGAACAAAGAACCAAAGTTGTTTAATTTTACTTTGAAAGTCAGCATTCGATTATTCAGACACAAAGATCATATCGAAATTTCTTTCAAGTTTAAAATGATAGTGTTCCAACAATTTATCGGTTGGTTCAGCGTTTTGGGCAACAAAGGGCTGTCTGTGATCTTCCGCGTGGAAGACCTCGTGTAGTTCGAAATGAAGTGACCATTGCTCGAGTGCAAGCAAGTATTGAGGAAAACCCCGAAACTTACCCCAGGCGAAGTTCTCAGCAGTTAGAGATGTCTAGGCGGTCTTTGCAAAGAATTTTACATATATTAAATCTTTTCCATATAAGATGCAATTGGTTCACGAGTTAAAACCAAATGATGCACAAGAACGCATTCAATATAGTCGCCGTTAACGTTACTTATGCGCCACCCTATATTGTATATAAATCAGAATCAATCATTTAAAGTCGTTTATTGCTTTCTATTGATTATTGAATATTATTATTGATTGAAAAAGATGTGAAAATGTTAGAAAAATTAGTAAGGAGATGTATTTTCCCACTAGGAGTTTTAATTAATGTACTGGCAATTTTTCCCCCACTTAGCCAACAGTGAAAAATGCCTACATTTTTTAAAGTAAATTCCATCCTTGTATGGCCAACACCTCAGATTTTAACATACTCATATTGTGGACATTTTCGACATCTAAGTGAAGTGAAACGTTGTACAGAAACGTTCCACTAAAATGTTTGGGTAAAACGAAACGTGGACACTGAACGGCACTAAACGTTTATAATGTATTAAATTTTCTTTTTGCGGTAAATCTGCTTTTCGCGCTCTTGGGGATGTTCATTGTTAAGTTATTTCATGGAAAATAAAAACACATTTTTTCGCAATCATAGGATGGAGACACCATAAAGTATTATATATTTATTTATTATATACTTTAGATCGTCAAAAAATCTGTGGCAATCTAAGCATATCTGCCCAATAGTCAGTCGATATACATTGTACGAGAGTCGATAAGAGTCCGTTTGGGACACCTAATTGACGATGGGCCGATACAATGAACCCAATACCACAGACTGTAGTTTGTGTTGAAGTCGGTCAAATTTAGGGAAAACACTGCCTATACAAAAAAGCAGAAAGCGAATTCAACTTTGCAGATTTAACATTTTCAGCGTTTTTTAAACAATGAAATTATTCAGTCATTAATAGAAAGCTGTATGTGGTGATTTGGACAGGCAGTGGAAAGAGCAACGCAAGCCACGGGGTTTTTAAATGTTGGCGTGGTTATTGCTAAGTACAAACAAAAAACTGGAGAAAGAGGGCAATTGACTACTTATGAATGAAAAGAGACGTTTTCGGTACATCCGTTCATCTAGGGATAAGTCGGTGATGATGCCTTGGTGATGATGCCTTGGTTCGCCAGTATTACAATTGGGGGCGAACTGGTCCAGTAGAAAAAACACTAGCTCAGGCACATAAAAAAGATGAACTTTTGAAAAATACTAATTTATGTGGAATTTTTGTGTCTGATTGAAATTATAGACAGCTTTTCCTGCTCAATACCTTTTCTATTCGGTATCACATGTCCGCGGAATAAATGGGCTATTTTGCGATTGAACAACGTTGGGAAATATTGAAATTATTATCAATGTGAGCGCAGTGTTGCCCATACAAACAAATTCCCTTGCATCTCATTAATGAGATATGGGAGAGCTCCTCACATTGAGTCATTTTTAGACTCACTCGAACGGGATCTACAGTTTAACGATGATTCCGAACATCACAGTTTGAGAAGCATTCAGAAGACTTGTCAATTACTCCACAATTCGTAGAGTTCGTCAGACACATCGAGGTGATCGTGGCTCAAATAATTTTAGGTGACTGTGCGAGGTATTGAACCCAGCATTATGTGAACGATAGTCGTTTGTACTAACCATCGTGCCACTGTCGATCACGCAGTGTTGCCCATCCTGTGGATTTATTAAATAGAAATACTTGGCAGCATGAAGCGCCCCCAGCGAATGTTTCATGCAAGTTTGTGCAAAGAAAAAAAAAAAAATCAGGAGACTGACTCGTTAATCGGTAACTCTGGGAAAGTATGATTCGATCAAGAAATATCAACTCTCTTCGCTTTAATAATTCAAAATTTTAAACACACAACAGTGTAACGAGATATCGGATTAATCGCTTACAAGGTACAGCCGACTCAGAATTTGAAGACGAACGGCGGTCCAATTTTTGTTATCGCTTTTCGCTTCTTTATCAGCTCCAAGGTAATTTGAATTTGGCCGAAAAATCATTGTTTATGACGAGACATTATGACATTTTCATGTCCGCGACTAAGTTACTAAACAAGATTACCTCACCCGAGAATGGGAAACCCATAATAACTTGTAGTTCTTTTCAACTGCTAATATTGCCCAGGAAATTGAATTTACCACCAAATGTTATTGCATGGAAAGTGGGCAGGCCAGCTCTATAACCGGAAATAGTAATTTTTCGCTGTCACAATTTTTCGCTAAGCTTTCGTTTTTCAATCATACATTTATTTTGTATTTTTTAAAAATCGTTATTATTACACAAAATAAGCATTGTTCCCATTCATTTTTTACAGAATTATTCTGAGATTACAAAGGCTTTGACGCTTTTGATCATTTTGAATACTGTTTGTTGACGCTAGTGGTGTTGGCTTTCAGTTTCTCCTATTGACTTTGGACTTTACGTAGTTCGATGGAAAAGTCCTAAGATATGATATCAAATTTTCTAAGCGACTGATTCAATATTTCAAACCGCGAAATTAACTATACACCGAATTGTGGACCGTCTTTTTGGAACTAAATATCTTCAATATGAAATTTTCTAAGCCACTGCGAAATTTACTATACACCGAATTGTGGACCGGCTTTTTGGAACTAAATGTCTTCAAGATGAAATTTTCTACGCCAAAGCGAAATTAACAATACATCGAATTGTGGACCGTCTTTTTGGAACTAAATGTCTTCAAGATCACAGTCGTCGAACCAATTGAAAAATTTTGTTACGGCAGTTTTTGGCAGTCTCGGAGATTTGTGGCTTTGCGATTTTAAGTTTCCTTCCTTAGTTAATTATGTAACTTTTTTGTCCTGTTTAATATCTCATAAACTTTATCTGCAACCAGATAGCAATCCAAGTTACCTCTATTGGTCACGCACAACTCCATTACATTATAAGCATTCCAATGCCGCCTACTGCCACTTGATCTATTTATATCTTGCTTGTGGTACTTTCACCATGAGTGTGATTTATATCATGCTTGACTACTGGGCCTGATATGCAACATTAACATCGATTTCACGGGCCGATGTCGAATGACTGTGCATTGTCTTAAGACGCTGCTTTCGATGTTATGACTGCTACTATAATGACATTTCGCGTCGAAACTCTAGTGTCGTGACATTTTCAGCTAAATTTTTCCAATTTTTTTCGCGAGTAAAGAGACGTATATTGTGAACACTCCACTGCTAATTTTGGGGGAAAATTTTGCGTATCCCAGTCCACTGTGCTTACACATAAAAATTACTCTGGCTGTAATCTAGGGCTATGAGAGTCTTATACAAACACAGCAAATTTTACTTATTCTTAAAACTAGTTGATAGATTTCAGAAAAATGTAAAACTCGCAGCACTTGTGTTAAAAATAGTTGATCTACCCTCGTAGAACTGAGTAAGTATTTGTATCTTTGTGTACACACCTATGAGCGAAATACTTAGTGCAGTGTAAAATTGAAATGAATATGATTTCATCACAAACAAAATGTGCATACAAAGGACTTTGGGTTAAGTATTCGCTGTTTAATCTTAGCGCTGTTGTTAATTTACGTTTTTGCCTTGAGCTTCAGCTTCGGGACCAACCTGAATAGCAACATTGAAAAAAATCAGATGTAACTCGGCTCATTAAACCTTTTTCATGTTGGCCAACTTAGAGATTCGGCGGAGCCTTAACGCTTATGTCGTTGAGCTTTATGTGTCCATAAACATTTTAATTTTAATGATTTTTTATTATTACGCATACGTTTTCAGGTTGTTCGTGTGTCCTTATGTTTTCTTCTCCTGAATTTTTATGATCACTCACGCAATTAT
Organism: Philornis downsi; assembly: GCA_019455685.1. Lineage (NCBI taxonomy): Eukaryota > Metazoa > Arthropoda > Insecta > Diptera > Muscidae > Philornis > Philornis downsi. The sequence continues at coordinate 533,029 of JAHXMU010000115.1, read as the reverse complement.
TTAGATCCTGATTTTCAGTTCCCTTACTCATTGCAATCTTGTGCAGAGAAGACTTTTTGAGAGATTTTACATTTTGTTTTTAGTTTAAATAATGTCCAAAAGTTGTTTTCTTTGTTGAATTTTTATTTTGCTTTACATGTAATCCTGTTGATTGCGAGTTTATTCATTTGTATTTCTGAGAATCATAAATACTGAAATTAAGACTCTTTTGCGGATCTGGTTAATTTCATTGGAGTACTTTAAGTCGGAATTATATCCAATATATGGTCAATGGCATATGCCAATGTGATGACTGTAACTTTGGATGAAACGCTTGAATGTGGTCAGTGCATTTGATCGAAAAGCATATTCACAATTCTATAAATCTTCTAAATATATCTTTAAGCAGTTCTAGTGAAAATTCCTTCCAAAACCCAACAAACAAAGTGAAAAAATACTCGTTTACAAAGTAGATTCAAATTTCGATAACAATTAATTTTATAATGCGGAAATTTCTTTCCATCATAGAGACTGCACTCCGAAGCAACAATAAAGATAACTATCAGCATGAAAAATAGGCGATATAATTAAATAATCATTTGGAAATAAAATATAATATTTCGCCAGATTATAAATGAAAGATATTGCCTAAACTTTGCCACAAATATGTCAGATGAAACACCAAACTATTGGGCTCCTTTTTGGTTCTTGATATCAGTTGTCATAAGAATTGTTATTAAATCTGCGTCGCTGTTCAGCAACCAAATTCAACAATTAAAAATTGCCGTTTTAAAATGAGAGCAATCTTTAATTGTTAATGTCGAAAAACATGTTACGATCTCAATATGACATTTCGGCAATTACAAATATTTTTCATAGGACAAAACAATACTCGTCTTTCTAATCTTTCGTCTTTCTATAACCCTAATATTTCTCATCTCTGATATTTCTAATATCATGGTGATTTCCTTCTAAATATGGAACAGAATACATTCCTATAATATTTTCTGCTGACATCAAACACCCCATAATTGAGGGAAAAAAATTTTGTTGCAAATGTAGATTTTTTTGTACCAACAAAATCCGCACAATCTGTTCAACGTTTACCTAATATTTTGTTGCATTAACTAAGTCCATTTCATTATGGAGACTGTAGTATCGACTCCGGAGTGTAGTGGAAGGCCCATAATTTCATGGGTTCATTTTTTTATAACCCACATTAAAAAAACAACTTTTTATTGGACTTAAACTGCTCCGAGTAGATGATACGTTGTTGTTTTCGTTTCAAACGATGTGCCTAATTTTTTTCTCACGCACAAATTTTCATGCAAAACAGTAAATAAACTTTTGATATTCCTACGATTGCAATTATCTCATGCAACTTCGCTTTGCACTTATCGAAAATAATTTTCAGGAATTTCTGATGGTTTTTGGTGTAGTCATTTATTTTGGATGCCCAATGCATTTACCAACATCGGTATCCATACGACCTCGTGTAAAATCAGCGAACCAGCTAAAAATGTCTGCTTTAGATGGAGAAAACTGTCCAAGACACTTTCAATGCCATCGCCGAGTTTAAACGATATTTTCTCCATAAAAATCAACAAACGAGTTTCGTTTTTGTAAATCACTATAACTCAGATACAAATGATAGAAATAACATGAAATTTTGGTAGGCGTCTTCTGAATGTTTCTGCATGCCGAAAAGATTATAGAATTTTTATTGGAGCCAAAACTTTTTGCAGTTAGTTAGTCCCCTCCGATTTTTTATGCTTCAAAAGTTTTCGGGGAGCAAATTATTTTTCAAACTTCACAAAAGGCATACATTTTTTCCTTGCTGGTAAGAATAAATTGCAAAATATTTTCGCGGGAACAATTGGATAAAATGCCAGTTAGTGTAAATTAAAATTGAATTAAGTTTCTTATACAGTGATGTGGTGAGTAACCCCGCTCATGAAATGGCAAATTTGAACACATTTCCATATCCAATTGGTAGCCATCTTCCGTCGGCGATGCATATCGAAAATAAACCATTATCCTTTCAAAGGCAATACTCTTTTTTATCCATTCTCCAGGGGAAACAAGTCATGACTTATTTTGCTTCCCCGTAAAGCTAATACGTCTTTGTGGAATGACACTGGTTGACACTATCTTTTGTAAAGGCAGACAAAGATCTTGCTCAGTAATTTTAAACCTAACGAGATATTCGACAGAGTTATATTCTTCTGAGCGTAGTATATGAGTGAAGTTTGTCTAAGTATATACTCTAGAAAGATCATCAAAACTGCGCCTAGAACATTCAAGTATGATATATGTAATCTCTTTCCCCCTTTATCTGTGGGTGGGACTTTTCTAGAATTACGTTTACGACAATAAGTTATGTTTGTTCCTCTCGCTCCTATTATATAGTTTATTGTTATCTCATTTTCACCTGTTATGTAGATAAGAACATTCTAGAATTAAGTCTATGATATACAACACTATTCTGTAAATATGTTTGTCTTTGTTGCACCCATTATGTAAATATGTGTTCTCTGAAATATTGTAGCATTTTCTAGAATAAGTAATTTTAGTATAAATAGAGCAACTTTGTACGTTTTGAAGCAATTAATAAAGTTGACGTTGATGTGGAAATACGCTCCACGATACCAAATGAGTAATCTCTTTAACACATATACTCGTATGATGCTGAAGTAAATATGACAACTTACATGCTTTCGTTGATGTAGACATCATATGCATCATTTGCCGAACGATAATACTGCAGTCCTCTCAGACATAAATAATAAACCAGCAATTGTAGATTTTCAGATGAACAAGAACAAAACAAAGTGGTTTATTTCTATGAATAAGGAGTCTACTCGGAAACTGTACATTTACATTGTAACTTCGCAGTGGAAGATGATTTTATCTAGAATGATGTGGTTTATCAATAATATGTCAACTTTCAAATTAGGAGCAGACTGTAATCCGCAAACAGTTACCATTACGGAGCAAGCAATTTAATGGCGAAAGCCTCTCTCTCAAAATCAAACTGTAATATACATTAATCGTATCTGTCTTGCTGTACAGAGTAGAATTATGGGTAATGACACAAGAGAATGAATCAATTATGGTAGCCGATGGCAGAAAAAGGCCTTAAAAATACTGCGAAACAGAAAAATATTGATAACGAACATTCTGACCGGCGTAGAACAGGAGTTAAATGGTATTTCGGAACAGTTATAATGTGATCAATGTTGCTTTTTATTCATTGTTTATAACCAAAAACACAGCCAGACAAAATCTGAAATTTTGACATTTGTAAACAGGTTGACAATTAAATAATTTTAAAGAGTGATATTATTTCCACATTTCTTCGTAAGTTATAAAACAGCCCCATTCAGATTTTCAAAGATGTATATATATGATCGCTATATGATCACTTCCCTAAATTTTATCCACATATTATAAATCGTTGGGTGGATATGTCGAAATTTTTTTAATAATTGTTCATGTTTTATAAAATAAGAGAGGATCTGTACAACATAAAGCCAAAAGAAGCTAAAATGCACAATTTCATTTTGATTTCCATTGGACGGTCGTCATCCGTCTGTCATTCTGTGTTTGACAACTGGAAATACGCCTCTGATATCCATTAATAGTTCCAAAGATCTACTTTGGCCATGTTCATCTGCTCATCTGCTTACGGAAAAGAACCATCCAAACACGTATTTTCGTTAGGACTATGAGAAAATCGTCACTGCCATTCCTGTAACTCCTAAAATGACCAAACTCTAAAATGAGGTTCATATAGCTTCACCCGACGGAATAAAGGTATATAGGTATAATACTTTACAAGGCCATAAATGATAGACCAAAAGCAGGCGTTTAAAATGCCAAGTGTCTTTTGACCAAATTTGTTTCAGGACATGTTAAGTCGATATAGTTATAACCATCTGTGTGGTTGGCTTGCTGGCACGCTGCTAGGCACAATAGTTGCCATAATTTGCGAAACTTCTTAAAACTAGCGATAGCCTAATATTTTGACATATAGCAGCCGAGAATTTTAGACAGGTCACATCGACCTAACCTTTCCAATGCACATTGACAGATTTTCCAAATTAATTTCTCCCTGTAACTGATAATTCATATGCTGCAGGAGCATAAATTTCTGCCTACTGAATTTATTTATATTGTTTTTCTGAATTTGAAAACACATATCAATTACCGATAATACTCCTGATACATGTCATGCAAATGATCCATGTACTTATCTGAGAAAAATCCATCAAATGACCTCTTCCCTTTCAAAACGGTGATTTTTTAAGATTTAAGTATTTCAGTTTGGCAGCACTGGTTGCTAATGGCATCCAATTGTCATCTGTCAAAGTGAAAAGTGTACAGTATACTCTGCCATTTCATCATGGAAAGATTAACAAATGAGCAACGATTGCAAATCGTTGAAATTTATTATCAAAATTCGTGCTCTGTGACAAATGTGCATCGTTTGATACGACCATTTTATGGTCGTCATAATCCACCTGCTGAATCAACAATTCGGATACGTAAACGAGCAAAACTGTCGCATTTGGAGTGATGAACAGCCACATGCCATACATGAATTACCGATGCGACAGCCTAGTGTGGTTTATGGGCTGGTGGCATCATCGGTCCATTTTTCTTCAATGACGACCGTGAAAGAAACGTTCCCGTCAACGGCGAACGATATCGAGACATGATATGCGATTTTTTTTTGCCCCAATTGGCTGGGTTGAACTTGGTTGACTTGTGGTTTCATCAGCACGGTGCAACATGCCATACTGCTCGTGAAACAATGAATATGTTGAGGGATGAATTTGGTGAGCAGCTTATCTCTCGATTTGGCCCTGTGAGTTGGCCCCCGGATCTTGCGATTTAACGCCTCTTGATTATTTCTTGTGGGGTTATGTCAAGTCGTTAGTCTATGTGGACAAGTTGAACACTATTGAAGCCTTACAGGATAACATAATATGCATTATTCGTGGAATACAGACCGAAATGCTCGAAAAAGTGACGAAAATTTTGACATTCCGAATGGGCATTTTGAGACGGAGCCGCGGAAAACATTTACATGAAATTATCATTAAAAATTAAATGGCAATAATCAATTTATCGATTCCAATAAAATATATAAAGCAAATGATGACTATTTTATTCGATTTTTAAAAAAACTACGGCTAAAAAATCACCCTATATTACTTCCTACACAAATTATCTATTTTACCCATACATTTTTAACTTGATGCTTTTCAAGTACGTGGACTGCAATTTAGTCATGGGGTTTGGAATATGGTGCATGTTGACATGTTCAAGTAAAGTTAAACAAAACACACATAAAACTATGATTTCGATGAAAATTTTATTTCATTATAATGCTTGGGCCTTGCCATTATGTACGCTATACAATTTGATTTAAATAATCGTCTCTGGATTGGTTGCAGCAATGAATCCTTTTGAGGTAGTTTTCGAAAAAATACAGACCAATGACACCTCCAGATCATAATCATCAAACTGCCACTTTTTTCGTAATGCAATAGCTCTTCCACAAAAACTTCTGTATTCTCTGAGCCCTATATGCGACAATTTTGGTTGTTGACGTAACCACTGAGTAAGAAATGAGCTTCACCACTGAAGAAAATTTTGTTCGACTGAAAGTCCACGTTTGAATCACCACTTTTGTAATAAGTTTTAACTATTATTAGGTGTTCTTAGATTGTTGAATGGTCCATATTCGTAATTGGAAAACCTCTCACTAAATAAGTAACACTTCAGATGACAGTCATTTAACAGCTGATAGCCTTGCCAGACTACCCGATTTATTGACTGCAGTAACATGCATTATTATCAATTGCATTACAAGACAATGCTTGGTAAAATGTGAAATAACCGACCATATGAAAATTAGCGGGTTTTCATGCCCCTTTTGACTCTCCTCTTACTTTTGATCTAATTCAAATGGCATACGTTGGATGAAAGCATATATAAATCAGTTCACCTAAGTGAATATTTTGAATGAGTACCTTGCACGACAATGATTAGTTGTTTTATTTATTTACTTTCTTTAAAAAATGCTGTCTATTTTAAATAGGCAATCAAGTGCGGCTTACTGGAAAAAGAAGTGAATTAATTTTGAGTCAAAACGAACTCAGATTGAATAAAATTGATCTCCATATGGCGCCGATTACCTCCTTAGTCAAAATAAGTAAGAAAATTATTTGGAAATTGTTCACGCATACTCAAATTAAGTAAAATTTAGTCCATTTAAGTTTAACTTACCCGTTTCAAGTGAATTTTTCTATCCAAATACAGTAAAAAAAATTGATTGAAAAAAAAAGATTTTGCAACGCTAATATTTAGTCTGTAGTCTGTCGCCTCAAATCTCTTGAAAATACAAAACTTTGAAATAGGTTAAGAGTTTCATCATAAAACGAACCTCATTCGAAGTTCACATCTAAATTCTTCTTTACTACAATTTATTGCCCTGATGGCACAGAAACCGATATTCTTTCGCTTCGTTCTTACATCCTTCACACACACACACATAATGCGATACAGTCATGTTGGTGTGGATGTGATGAATTTATCTCTAATCTGCCAACCTGAATATGTTCGATGGTCTAACATTCAAAACTTGTTTTTGCTCTAAATTGGAACACAAAAGTCAACGGACAGGGGGAGAGGAAAAAAGGTCAGGAATGTAAATCCATTGACAAAGGGATTGAAAAAAGAAGGTGGCCAAGCATACTGTAGAACTTTGTTTACAAATCATAAAATATATCGCCACAAAATAAAAAAGCTTAGAATAGTGAATGAAGGAATCACAACACAAAAAATGGCTAACATGCAAAGTCAGGTTATTTTATTGGAGAATTGGGCGAGAGCTGCATTCTCTCATTGATTGCTTGAAGTATTTCATTTGCTATAGTTTTGTGGACTTCTTTTATGTTGCTTTTTTAACCGAAAATTTCAAGGTCACAAAGTGGCAATCACGAAAGATAAGACGGAATTCGTTTTATGATCGAGACATCATAAAAAAAAGTTTTTAAATGTTATTAAGGATACGGGAGTGAGCGACTATCCATTCGGTCCTGTACACTCGCGAGTTTGTTCCTTCTTAAATGTGAGTTTGATAGCACCACTGAAAAAAAAAACTGATTTGGCCGAATTCGTAATTAAATGTCTTAAATGCAATTTCATTCCGCATTCAGATTGAAATAAAAGGATTAAATGCTATAAAAATAATATGAAAATATTTTGTGTAAAGGGTGGCTTGATTTGATTGTAAGGAAACCACCACCACAGAAAATGATTGCAGAAAAGGCATTGTATGAATTGAGTTATTGTTACACCTCAACTTAGCCAAAAATCACGAAACTGCGGTATGTAATACTATATATTAAGAGCAGCTGATTCCACCTATAAAAATTACTCCAAAGTTTACTATTCTTTGATCACAAAATTTGCAGGAGATTTCACTTTTTGTACTAGAAACTAATTTCAATCAATCCGTTGTTAGTTTAATTATCATTCCTTGGGTTTCCAAAAAAACCGAACAATTGGATTTTAGATGTTCCCTGTCAAATAACGTCTTTTGTAGTTACCAGCAATTAGAAAATTGAATTATTTTGTCTTAAAAAACAAATATCATATGAAGGAGAAAATATCAGCAGGAGGAAAATCAGGAGGAGGAAAATATCAGCATTTGTATCACAATGACGAGACACTTAAATGACTGATACAATATCATCGAACACTTAAGGCAAATAAATATATTTACTATATGACAGGACCCAGAATCCTTTACTGTAAGCTGAAGGAAAACCTCAGTTTCTTGTGTGAAGACTGATCTTATCATCAAGTTAAAAACTGTCAATGGCAGGTAGCTGAAGGAAGCTCCCAAGTTCTAGCTTCCTTTACTCAAAATAAAAAAGAAACTCGCACTGAATTTGAATTAAAAACATACTTATACTCAAAGGTATATCAAATGTACTCAATATTAGTAAATTTTTACTTGAAACGAGTAAGTAAAGCTAAAATTAACCAAGTTATGCTTGATTTGAGTTCACGTCAAAATAGCGCGTACTTAAAATAAGTATGCAAAAATTCTCAAATTATTTTATTACCTATTTCGAGTAAGGAGCTATTTGGCGCCACATGGTGATCGACTTTACTCAATTTCAGTTCGTTTTGCCGTAAATTAGTTCACTTTTTTTACTGCAGATATCAGTAAATTGATACCGAGCATGACCAGGTTCTCTTTGCATGTATTTACTAAATTTGACTCGCCAGTAAATTTGTCTGAATTTTAATCTGATGACACTCCGGAACATACTAGTTAATCCGATTAGTCAGAATTATTCTCCACAAATCTTTTTGAAGGGGTCATCCCATTATATGTACCAGATCTAATGGCAGAAACATATTTGATTTTTTCAGGTTCACGAGCTGGCAATTAGCACATCCTTAGTGAGAGGTGAAATTTTCACTTAAAGGAAAGAAATAGAGCGTCTTTCTTCATGCCATACTTTCGCAAAAATGTTTTGGTTCAAGACTCTCCAAGTAATGGGTGATTTTTTAATCGTAGTTTTTTTTTCAAATCAAATAAAACACTCAAATTTGCATCATATATCACATTTTGTTTTTAGAATCGATGAATTGGTCTTTGCCACTTCCTTTCCTTCCTTCTTTCCGCGGCTCCGTCTCAAAATGTCCATTCGGAAGGTCCAATTTTTCGTCACTTTTTCGAGCATTTCGGTCTGTATTCCACGAATAACGCGTGTTATGTTATCCTGTAAGGCTTCAATAGTGTGCGGCTTGTCCACATGGACTAACGACTTGACATAACCTCACAATAAATAATCAAGAGTCGTTAAATCGCAAGATCTTGGGGGCCAACTCACAGGGTCAAATCGAGAGATATGCTGCCAACCGAATGCGTCCCTAAACATACCCATTGTTTCACGAGCAGTGTGGCATGTTGCACCGTCCTAATGAAACCACATGTCAATCTAGTTCAACTCAGCCAATTGGGGCAGAAAAACACCGCCTATCATGTCTCGATATCGTTCGCCGTTGACGGGAACGTTTCTTCCACAGTCGTCTTTGAAGAAAAATAGACCGATGATGCCACCAGCCCACAAACCACACTAGACTGTAGCTTTTTCGGGATGCATCGGTAATTAATGTATGGCATGTGGGTGTTCATCACTCCAGATGCGACAGTTTTGCTGGTTTACGTATCCGAATTGTTGATTCAGCAGATCGATTATGACGACCATAAAATGACCGGGTCAAACAATGCACATTTGTCACAGAGCACGAATTTTGATAATAAATATTAACGATTTGCAATCGTTGCTCGTTTGTTAGTCTTTCCATGATGAAATGGCAGAGTATACTGTACACTTTCCACTTTGACAGATGACGTTTGGAGACCATTACCAACCAGTGCTGTCAACCTGAAAAACTTAAATCTTAAAAACTCACCCTATAAATTGAATCACGTTGTTATGTACAATTTCCCTATCATCAACACAAAAGATATAAGATACAAATATAAGTAATTACTGAGAAAAAAATTGGTTGAACGGAAGTACGAGGGCGGCCACAAAACTAGCCGAACAGACGTATGGTTGGCGCCAGTGTATTATAAAACATATGTGTTAAGCTGCAAGACGCCACATTGTTTAATAGTTTTATTCGAGCCATCAAAAGTAAACGATATCAACGAATTCGTAAACATGCATAAAATTGGTCACCTTTATGTAATTCAATATTTCCATTTGAAAGGTCTCAGTCCAACCTATATTAAAGCCGAGCTAGATTTTACTATGGGAGAGTCTGCTCCATCGTTTACGATTGTAAAATAGTGGGCAGTAGAGTTTAAGCGAGGCCGTACGAACCGTCAAGAGCAGTTGAGGTGTCCACACCAGAAACGGTTAAGAAAGTTCAAAAAATTATATTGGATGGTCGTCGGCTAAAAGTGCGTAAGCTGGCTGAAATTATAGGCATTTCCAAAAGTGTTAAGTATCGCATATTGACCGAAGATTTGAAAACGAGAATTCGCAAGATGGGTGCCGCGCTTGCTTTCAATAGCCTAGAAACAGCATCGTGAAGATGTTTCTGTAGAGTGTTTGGCGATGTTTTTATTCGTTATCTACAGAAAGCAACACGTCAACAGCTAATATTTTCCTAATTTATTGCACCGTTTAGGTGATGAATGAATGATTTATAGAGAAAAGGCAACATTTGGCGAAAAAGAAAGTGTGGTTTCATCAAGACAGTGCTCCAGTTCACACATCCACTATGGCGGTGGCCAACATTAATGAATTAAAGTTCGAATTGCTTCATCACGCATTTCATTCACTAGATGTAGCTCCCTTGGGGCCATTTTCTATTTCCAAACTTTAAAAAATTGGTCGGTGGTATAAGATTTGCCAACAATGAAGAGGTGGATTCTGGGGTTGATGACTATTTTAAGGAGTTTGATAGTTTTTGCTATAAATAGGGTAAAGAAGCTATTGAATATCGCTGAAAAAAGGGCTTTGAGATAAAATGTGATTGTGTTGAAAAATGCTGAACATTTTTCCAAATTTTTTGTGTTTTCTTTGTTACGTCGGCTAGTTTTTGGACCGCCTTCGTGTGGGAGTTGATTCGAAAGGAAGATTACAATGTACTATGAGCAAAAATTACGGTTCAAATATGTTTACTAACTATCATTTTTTGTGGAAGACTGCAGGTTATTCTATTTCTCCCCATTAAAGCTCACAAGTGTGACAGCAGATCAAGAAAATCTACAATTGACTAGATATCCATATTTTGCCAACAAAACTAACGCTTTTGGCAGTCTGTTAGGCCAAAAAAAAATATTTGACGCCGCAATTGGGTTTAGTTTTAATTTTTGTGAAATTAGCGAAGTCTTCAGTAAAGATATAGAAATATTATGTTGAACCATTTTATATCAAAAGAGAATTTACGTAATGCGATCATGCAATATATCTTCAATATATTTGCGAAGATAATAATGAGGAAAGCTACTGTGAAAATGTTTGGCATCATTTTAAACCAGCCACAAGCTGGTATGGTATGCTATAGACAACACTGATGGAGAAGTGTGCGATGTTATTGCAGTCTTCTCAAGCATTGAGAAGAAATTTTCAAAAGTGAATTTGTCAATGAAAGAGGATAACATCAAATTATTTGTTGCGACAAACTTAAAGTCAGTTCAATTTGGACGATGCTTGAACGTTGACAAATATGAATTTTGAGGAACTGCATTTTTTATGTAAGTCGGCTGCATTGGAAATAAAAGCGCAGAAATGGGGAAGAAACTTAAATAACCAGCAGATTTTATTAGGCATTAATCAAAACTCAGCAAAATGCTGAGTGAAGCAGGCACTAATTCTATGCTTTTTTATATACGTCGCAAAATCCTGGTTAACGGTCCCAGTGTCCTTCTTGGTTGGAATACTAAGTTTGATGATCCAAATTCGAAGTTTTTATTAACTTGATCATAACACGCTTAAAAAGCATATTACAATGAATTCTATGGGCTGGACGGAACAGGACTGCTAAAACTACGGTGGAAAGTCTGAGTTTTTGAATCCTTGCCAAAACCTAATGTCTCGAACCGTATGTGTAGCATGAAAGACTATAGCGCTTGGAATGATTGGCATACAACTCTTAATATAGCACAACGAAATTGATGTTTTTGCTTTGGGTGTGAACGATCAAGTGATCACATATTTATAGCCGAAATGAAGATTTTAGTGTGATTATGCTTTTTACATAGTCGTTCAAAATTTTGTGTGAAATACCAAAAAACAGGAAAAAAACAAGGATTATTTTTGATTCATAATTGATAATGATTCATTTGGATTCATAAGAAAGAGTGCAGACAATTATTATTTGTTAGGTCAAAAAAATTTAGTACAAAGACTTTTGAAATCTACTGGGCAAAGCTTGTCTATTTGGGCGTTTAGTTATCTAGTAGATCGTAAATATTTCATACAAATATTTAAAATTTTAATAGTATTACCGTTTATGATAAATAAAACCTTATTTAAACCTTTCTTTGGAATCTATTTTACAAAAAATCATATCAGAATGAACTATTTTTTTTAATTTAAAATTTTACAAAAACAACATTCAAACTATTTCAGAAAAGTGCAGGAAGAATTTGAGATGAACATTAATTTTTACAGTCCCCACCGAATTTATTATTCTATAATGTTTTTTGTTCTACGAAACTGAAAAAAAAACATTATTAAATTTCACTGTATCTGATATTATCTTATAATTATTATTTTTTAACTGGAATAAAACATACGGATGCCCACTATGTTGTTTTGAATTTATTTATATTTTTTAATTTCAATTTTGCAGCATCAACGTTGTCATTCGAAACACGTTCCTTAATATTATAATACTTTCGCATCACACTGAAATGTATGCACACATTTCCAAATATGTTTCTGTAATTCATTTCTCGATTTAGGTTCTCCTTCTTTTTTTTTTTTTTTTTTGACCATCAAAAGGGAAATAATTTTTTTTCTGATAGAGTTCAAGTTCTATGGATGCACATCCATTGTGGGTGGAATGACACACATGCATGCGCATATCCTACGTATGTATGCGGATCTACACGGATTTGTGTAGATGTGCCAAAGTTGCCCCACATAAAGTAATATTTTTTACAACATCTCATTATTTGTTTTCTTTACTATAAAAGCAACTACCATCCTTTGCGAAAATTTGAGTCGGAGAAATTCTATAGTTTATTTATTTAGTAAGTCTTATCGTAGACATATACATTTGGACACATACGTACATTTACTATTGTATGCCTTGGAAGTGCAGCAAATTTTTGTTGAAAAGAATATAAATTCAATATAGTACAAGAATTCGGAGTATGCACTGCATATATGCGAGAGTGTAAGCATGTACATATATAAAGTGCAAAAGTTCCAAAAGCAGATTTCTGAAATCTCCATGACAACGATTTCATTTATTTTCTGTGGTATTTGGAAGGACATGTATATTCTCCTCCCAATGTGTTGGTATGTAGAATTATAGCAGACAGTGGGATATATGATTTGTTCACTGGCAAGTTATGTGGAATTTGTTTTTCAAGCCGACTTCTGGCTCGCAGTGGCGCCCGTTGTTAGATTGTTCATTCACAGCGCTATGCTGGATTGTGGGGGAACAAATTTCAGTATAGAAAGTTTTAACAGATTCGAATTGAAGTGTCAAAAGGCATTGGATTACTGTAGATGACATTGGAAATATAACATTTCGTATTAAAAAATCTACTGAGACAGTTTTGTGATTGCTTGAGCCAGTATATCCTGAGTGCGAGTCAAAGATGGACGAAAAACAGCAAACAGTAAACACGTTATATTACATATATAGGGTTATCCATATAGTTGTATCAAATCCGTCGGATCTGGCAAAGCCATCAGCTATTAAATACCTGTCATCTAAAGTGCTATTTATTTAGCGAAAGGTTTACCAGTTACAAATATGGATCGTTTAACAACCAAAGATGCGTAATGCTTAAAAATAGCTAAAATTTACTACAAATGTGGTGATTCATGGGTACTTATCGTGCATTGCGGCATGATTTTGGTCATTGTAATCGGCCTACTGTGCAAGGAATTTTCAAGATTATAAAGATTATACATATGAAAAAATATAAAAAAAGAGGAAATAGAAGCCTTACAGATGTAGTCAGGCTCGTGAGTCATCACATTGTACGCACTGCCGAAAATATCTCCAGAAAGATCACGCGATTTGAAGCCCTTAGACTACGTCAAAGACCGTGTTTGCGCGGTTGGAGCATTTGAAAACCAACATTGTTATGGCACTGTAATAGGCAATGATGCGTAATTTTGGTTTCGTCGATTCCGTTACGCTAAATTTGATGCCCTAGAAGGCCAATGGTCGAAAATGTCGATAAAATATTGGGAATAGCCAAGTCTGATTGTCATGTAAGCCTTGTTACAACTGCACAAAAGACCCTATGGGAACCAATTAAATAAGACTGGATACTAAAAGAAATTCGGAGCATGGGTGGCAGACGAGTTAAATAAAAAACAATCGAATTTCCTTCAATGAAGCGCTGCTGAATCGCAACAAACTCGACCCACTTCTGAAATGCCACATTTTCGCGGGCCACTTACGCCAACGTCAAAAAAAAAATGAGGAGAGGTGAATCGGGGCAAAAGGAAAGAATCTCCCAGTAGCGGCCTGCTAGGGCCTGTAGGGAAGGAATTGTATTCCATGAGGACATCGTCAAGCCACAAACAAAGATAGTAGATTGCTTAACACTTTACAAGCATTTCTGCTCGACTAGTTCCGAAAGCCCTGAGATTTCTTTAAAAATCCAATAGCGTAAAAAGCTCCAAAGACATGCTAGAACAGATTCATGAAACGCATTATTACTGTTGATTTGACATGAATTTATGAGTTTCACATGAAAACCAATCAGCAAGTTTGGGAATGGCGCTTTCTAACAGAGCCAAAGCTGAAAAAAACACATCAAATTCAATCAACAGTCAAGGTAATGTTAAAATTTTTTTTTCTTTTTTTGGATATCGCAGTGTTATTCATTCTATATTATGGCCATGAGATCAAACGACAAATAAAAAATATTATCTGGACTTTACTCGGCGTTTGAAAGAGTAAATTCGTCGAAAGAAGCCAGATTTGTGAAAAAGAATTTGCACCACAATAACGCTCCATCGTACAAGGTTATCATTTTTAATGAATTCCTGACCAAAAACTAGACAAATATAAATGAACATCAACCATACTCGCCTTATATGGCTCCCTCCGGCGTTTCCTCTTTTCAAAACTCAAAATACCACTCCGAGGCATCTGTTTACAGTCAGTGGAAGGCAAAAATAGAATTCACGGCGAGAACTGAAGTCTTGTCCGGCAAATGCATTTGGAAGTGACGTGTTGATGATTGGTTTATTTTTGTTTTTATTTATTTTATTATTTACAAAGAGACCTACTTTGAAGTATAAATTATAAATTGTAAATTGGATTGAATCATAATTAATTTATTAATCAATTCTACATACTTTTTTGACAGAAAGTAAATTTTGGTTGAAATCAGAACATCCAACAGGTAAAGTGGGGATGAGAAGTATCAGAAGCATAGTCTATTTCGTTCAAATTTTCCACTCAATTAATAATTAGTAATGTATAAAGACATTTGAAGTTTGATCGAAATCTGTGGGTACACATATAAGCTGTAGTAAAACAAAATGCATTATTTTTCCAAAAGATGGCTCTAGTATTCTGTATCTTGTCTTGTATGAACGCGATTGAGTTACACTGTATCGCCATATAAAAGCAAGATTTCGTACTCACAAAACTACATATACAGTTTTATGATTGTTTTAGTATTATTTGAGAGTGCTTTAAAGAGGAAGTACACCAAGCTAGATAACTGAAAATGTAAATAGTCTCTATAGCCCTGGTACTGTAAAAGCCAATCCATTCCGGTAATTTTAATGTCAAAGTAACACCGCGCTCTGGAAGGACGATTGTTGAAAATATCCACAAAATAATTAAAATCGTCAAGTCTGGCCGTCATGTAAGCACTGTTTCAATTGTCCAGGAGCTATGCAAAAAAAACCGATTCGAACCGCTTGAATAAGGCAGAATACAAAAAAGAGCTCGATGTATGGGTGCTACACGATTTAACGCAACAAAAACTTCACTGCCACTTGCGAAAACATCAAGCGAAAACGTAGACCAACGTTGACATTTGAAGGTTGATCGAAATCTATGGGTACACATATAAGCTGTAGTGAAACAAAATATATTATTTTTCCAAAAGATGGCTCTAGTATTCTGTATCTTGTCTTGTATAAACGCGATCGAGTAACACTGGCCAGCGTTTTCGCTTAGGCTGGCTAGCATTGACGGTCAGGAAGGTATTGCTGTATGTTTGGAGAGATTAGCAAAGAATCATCTTCTACGAGCTACGCATCTACGGGCAAACTTTAACATCGGACATGTACTGTTTACAATTGGACCTTTACAATTGGTCCAATCTGCCAGAAGCGGCCAGCTTTGAACTATAGGAGAGTAATTATGTTCCATCAAGCTATACATATCGATAACGATTCGCCAGAAGTTTCGAAATCTGTCACAACTACAACCAAATTCCAATTTTTTCTGCATCCCCTTCTATTTCTATGAAAACATCGTTTGGGACGAAGCACTGTGGGCCAAGGAGTGACCAAATATGCTTTTAATTTATTAAAGTGAAAAACCTCCTTTTTGTTCCACTGTTTTCACATCTTTTATGCTGCAAATATGTACAGACAATGTAGTGGCCGTCGCTTGTTGTGTTCATGGCGAATTTCCCGTTCGATTTCTTTTGTATTGTGTTGAGTCATCGGCTCAGCATTTGCGTGTACAACCAGTTGTATTCCTTCGGCACCAACTCCTTTACCAGCCGCACATTAATATCGGCCCGGGAATGTTGTACATAATATAAATGGTCTCGTGGACGGATGGATGGATGAATGTATCATTATATCCTGCCATGTAATGTTAATGATGGTCCGTAAGCCCGGCTGTTCGTTCATCCATCGTCTATTGTTAAACCGCTATAGACACGTTGAAAATATGCACGAGATATAATTCGAAATAACAACAAAGATTTACTCGCCAGAATGTGGCACAAAAATAAGATATGCTCCAGAGATCTCTCTCTCTCTCTCCCCATCGAGAATATATATATACAAGTATATGTAGCATTATTTAGCCAAGTTAATGGCCAACTCAAGAAGAATAAAAAGGACACTGGGAAGGAGAAAAATGAAAATAATAAAATACAAATAAGGATAAAATGCAAACAAAAAAAAATTAAATGCGAATATTTTCGTACTAAAATATTTTGTTGGTGGCGTAAAGGATATTCTGGGTCCTGCAGGGAGGTATGTGTATAATGTAAGGCCACTAGGAGTAGCACACGGCTTTTCAAATTCAGCTTTTTTTGTTCACTTTTGTTGTGGTATCATCTAATGTTATAATTTAGCTTATTTTGGTCTACAATTATGGGGAGTAAATATCTCTGGTCGTGGCTACAGCTATTTTAAGCTACGATTTTTTAGCTACATATAAATAAGTTTATAAGTTTTTATGTACTATAGAAGGAAAACGGGATATATATATGAAGAAAAACGTGCAAATTTCTATGAATGTGTTCTATTTAGATTAGATTTTAATAATTTACTCAAAATATTTTATACTATTAAGAAAATTGTAATTCTGTATCTCAATTGAAAATCATTTGCAACACTTACTTTAGATGAAATTAACGTCAGAGTAGGCGATGATCCCTGAAATAAAAAAAAAAAAAAAATAAAATGGATTACATTGTTAAATCATATAATAATTTATGATTCACAATTTAATGTATTACAAACTAAACCAGATACATATCCATATAAGAAGCAGATAAATTCCGCATATGTTCGATGTCTGACTGAATACATTGCAACTGTTTGAAAAAATATTGTGCCAGGAATTATAGACCAATACGATGGACAACAAATTTATTTACTCTATGAATTTGCATGTGCAGAGAATACATTAAATTTCGAAAAATCGGGCTGTTTTCCTGACAAGTATCAGAAAGATTAACCCGGATACAGTCCATTTTCAGTTATTGTACCTACCACCTAACCGTTCAGCCAGGCAGACGGACGAACATCGCTCAATTAACTTAAAATTTTATAAAAAAACACATATTTTATGCTTTAAATGGTTGATACTAAAAAAAATAAAATAGCCGACCTAAAAAAGAAAACACAACAAAAAAATTGAAAACAATTTTCTTTATTTTTCAACATTAGCTTGATACACTTTTTTCAACGATATTCAATAGTTTCTATAACTTGTTTATAGTAAGAACTGTCAAACTCCTTAAAATAGCCATCAACCGCAGACTCCACCTCTTTTTTGTTGGCAGATCTTTTACCACTGAGCCATTTTTTCAAGTTTAAAAATATAAAATAGTTCGAAGGAGCTAAATCTGGCCAATAAGATGCAATATGAAGCAATTCAAATTTTAATTCTTTAATTTTGTCCACCGCAATAGTGGATGCGTGAACTGAAGTATTGTCTTGATGAAACAACTTTCTTATTAGGCAAAATGCCGCCTTTCTTTCATAATTCATTCATTCATCACTCAAAGGCTGCAATGAATTAACATAATATTCGTCATTGATGTTTTTTCTTTCTGAAGATAATCAATAAAAATAATTCCATGTGCATCCTAAAAAACAGATGCCATGACCTTACCTCCAAATGAAACCGCCTTCGCCTTCGTTGGACACGATTCTCCCTCTCCAATCTACTGCTTTGACCGTTCCTTTGGCTCAGGTGTGAGGAGATGGACCCATGTCTCATCCACGGTTATACTTCCACGCAAAAATTCGGCTTTATTGCGGTGAAACATCACCAAACATTCAACTGAAACATCTTCACGACTCTATTTTGGCTCTATTGAAAGTAACCGCGGCACCCATCTTGCTCACAGCTTTCTCATCCTCAAATCTTCGGTCAACATACGAAGTTAGATTTTAGATTAAGATTTTACGACGGTTAGATTTTATTAACCGCGTTAGGCGGGGACACCTCAATTGATCGATCACTACGCTTGCGACAAGGGAACAGTTAAAGCAGTGGATCGAAATAAGACAACTGTGTCCAAAGAAGGCTAAAACGGTTCCAATTGCAGACAAGGTCATGACAGCTGTTTTTTTGGGATGCACATGGGATTATTTTTATTGATTATCTTCAGAAAGAAAAAACATAATATTTTGGTAATTTATTGCAGCGTTTAGGTGATGAATGAATAAAGTATGGAAGATAGGCCGCATTTGGCTAAAAAGAAAGTGTCGCTTTATCAAGACAATACTTCAGTTCACGTATCCACTATTGCGATGGCCAAAATTAATGAATTAAAGTTTGAATTGTTTCATCAAGCGCCTTATCCGCCAGATTTAGCTCCTTCGTATCATTTTCTATTTCCGAACTTAAAAAAATGGTTCGGTTGTAAAAGATTTGCTAACAATGGAGGAGTTTGGCAATTTTTACCATAAACAAGGTATAGAAGCTACTTAATATCGTTGGAAATGTATCGAGCTAAATTGAGATTATGTTAAAACATGAAAAACATTTTTCCCAAATTTTTTTGTGACTTCTTTGTTAGGTCAGCTAGTTTTGGGACCGCCTTCGTAAACAAAAATCAGGTTTTTAGATGATATTTATTCTTTACATTTATTTTTTGGAGTTTATTTAGTTTTCTAACCTTATTTCTTATTGTCCGAAACTTCAATTTTCAATGACCCTCTCGAGCATTTCGATTGGTGTTTGGCATATAAAGATCATATTGTCGTCTGCCAATTTCTCAGAAATACTCCTGATAGCTGAAGTTGTTGAAAAGGAATTCCGAAAATTGGTTCACTCTTTTGTATGGGATCTACTGGAGCGATTTTATCCAATTTCGAACTCATCCTAACTTAATGCGAAATTTCAGTCACCTATCTCATATTGTTGTGGGTTGACTAAATATTGTAGTGGGGCGACTACAAATGGTCGCTCGCTATCTTGGCAGTAGATTTGTTAACAAAATTTCATTACACGATCTCACAGTTCGGTCAATGATTAATCTGTTCTTCACATGCTTTTCTAAAGGGAAATACAAATTTTTTTATAATTTCATATTACTTTGTATTCGAAATTTACTTAGGAAAATCTTGCCTTATCGTTGAGTTATTTATGGGCATTAGAAATTTATGAGAACCAGAAATCTTAAACATGTATTTCGTTAATACGAGTACGCTTTGCCACACACGGAACGCAGAAAACGTTTCCAGTAAACCCAATTAAACCACGACAACATTAAAATGTACAAATACTACTAAGCCCGGGTCCGCTGCATCAACATTACTTAGTAGAGGCAAATGCTGCGACCGGCAGCATCTGTGCCATGTGACGGTGTGGCACAATATTTTTATTTGTTTCCAATCTATAAATTCACCTTTAATTAAAGTTGAAATTTAAAAAAAAAGATGAGAAAAACACGCACGGACAGCAACAACAACGATTGATATTAAAAAATTGTACCTGCTTTAGCGGCGACTTAAATACAAAATTATTTGTTTTTTTCCTTTGGGAACACAAAAATCAGTGGACACAGCCATGGTAACAAAAGGGCGGGGGGATGCAATAGCAATCATTGGTGCTCGTGATGGTGACGGTGCTCGCAGCGATGTTAATACTCTTGAATCTAAGCAACTGATTATTTTCGATCGAATGTTTCAATACTCAGTGTACTACTCAACACGCAGTTGCTGTTAAATTTGTTGTTACTTTTTATTATATTGAATTTTTTCTGTTACCTGAAGCATTTGGTTGGAACATTAGGCGGAATGGGACAAAAACTATTGTTACGTTTAGATACAAACCGATGCATGGTAGAGGTCCACATCGCTGAGCAATTAAGTAGCAACACAATAGCACAGACATACATACATACACAGTAATAAATACATATGAGCCTGTAGATTAATTTACTTGTATCTTCAAATGAGATTATTTACTTATATATTCATATAATGATCATTCTTCGCATTTTTGCCGAAAAAAAACAATATTTCTGCATAATAATAAAAATATTTTGAATAACCTGGTATCAATTCATTTTTTTCAAAAGTAAAGTAAAAACTACATAAAGCTATGATTTCGATCAAATTTTATTTCATTACTAGCCGACCCGGCAAACGTTGCTTTGCCTTCAAATTTTATTTTTATTGGAAATCTTTCATGCCAATCGGTCTATTATAATAAGAAACGCCTATATTTGCAGAAGAACTTAAAATATGTTCACTCAACCGAAATACAAAATTCTGTTTAAATACCGTTAGCAGGAGTAGAAATAATTGCTTTTTAATTTGTGGTTTGTATAGGAGGTACCACTCCCCATTGTCCAATCCCGCCCATATTTGCAGCAGCACTTAAGATATGTACACCAAACCGATGTACCAAATTTTGTTCAAATACCGTAAACAGGAGCAGAAATATTGGATATTTAATTTATGGTTTGTATGGGAGGCACCACGCCCCATTGTCCAATCCCGCCCATATTTGCAGCGGCACTTAAGATATGTACACCAAACCTACGCAACAAATTTTGTTCAAATACCGTAAGCAGGAGCAGAAATAATGGATTTTTAATTTTTTGTTTGTGTGAGAGGTACCACGCCCCTTTGTCCAATCCCGCCCATATTTGCAGTAGCACTGGAAACATTTACTACAAATATTTAAAAAAACAATTAGCCAAATCGGTGTAGCCGTTTTGCAATTTTAGATAAATCGAAAAAAGTCTTTCCATAAAAACCTAATTTGGACTACGACGAACATTTTAAAAAAAATTATTCAATTCGGTCCAGCCGTTCTCAACTGATGCCCTTACCAACGAACGGCATTTGATTTTTATTTATATAGATAATGCTTGGACCCTGCCATTATGTACAGAAATTCAATGTCATTTAAATGGCCACTTCTGAATTGGTTGTAGAAGAGGATTCTTTTAAGATAGTTTTTGTCTACTTTTTCGCACATTTCGGTATCTCGGCAATAACTTGACGAATGTTGCTTTTCAAATGCTCCAACGTTTTAGGAAGCTCTTCGTTTTTGACGAAGCTCTTCAAAGAAAAATTCCTAACGACGTCAAATCGCATGATCTTGGTGGCCAATTGACGTCTCCAAAACGTGAAATTACCCTTTCTAGAAACTCCACATTCATTAAAGTAAAAAAAACGGTCATGTTGTATGGCTCGTGGCACCGTCCTGTTGAAACCACACATCGCCCAGTTCATAATGTTCAATTGCAGACCAAAGAAGTGGGTTATCATTCGGATTCACCAAGAAAATCGATATTTTCGCTACTGCGTACATTGCGATGAAACTTTTATTTCATTATAATGTTTGGACCCTGCCATTATGTACGAAATGTAATGTCATTTAAATGAGCGTCTATGAATTGTTTGCAGCAGTCAATCCTTTCAAGGTAGTTTTCATTCACTTTTTCGCTTATTTTGGTATCTCGGCGAAATTAACGAATGTTGCTTTTCAAATGCTCCAACGTTTGAGGATTTCCCGCGTAAACACGGTTTTCGACGTAGCTCTACAAAAAAATTTCATAACGTTGGTGGCCAATTGATGTCGCCAAAATATGAAATTACGCTTTCTGGAAACTCCACATTCATTAAAGCCAAAATCGGTCGTGTTGTATGACTCGTGGCACCGTCTTGTTGAAACTGGACGATAGTCCAGTTCATGATCTTCAATTGCAGGCCAAAAAAACTTGGTTATCATACGGTCATAGCGCCTTGAATTGAAATTCGGATTATGGGCGACACTTTCACTAACAGAAGAAATATATTTGGCAGTGCGTATATTGCGATGATGCACAGGCCTGACCACGCCTGTAACGCTTCCAGTCTCTTCAAGTTTACCTATAATCTTGCCAATTCCTTGTATAGTAGGTCATTTATGACAACCATAATCACCCGGTAATGCACGAAAAGTTCACAGGTTTGAATCACCACATTTGTAGTAAGTTTTAACTACTTTTACGCGTTCTGCGGTTGTCAAAACATTCATATTCGTAAATGGCAAACCTTTTTCACTAAATAAATAACACTTCAGATGACAGGTATTTAACAGCTGCCAGCCTTGCCAGACCGGCTGTTTTGAAACCACTACATGGAAGTGGATACCCTGCACTTCCAAGAAGTTAAAGAAAATTTATACCCAAGAAAAATATCAAAAGAGTTATTTATTATCTAACAATACAAATTTCATTCAGGTGAACTGACTCACATGTGCCTTCATCCAACATCATTCTGCGTTGGTGCAAAAGTGTGAAAGGTGTCAGAATGGAATGGAGCGGTGAGTCACTTGATTTTTACTCTGTCATTTTCATTCACAGAACTATGTTTGCTAAATTTATTATATACTGAGTTTGGTACAACGGAATTAATCTAGAGATGCGTGGGTAAAATTATGTAATTTGTATGGGAGTTACCAGAGAGTACGATACCTGTGTAAAATGAATTTATATCGAATTGAGGGCTATATCAACCCTCGTACAAGTTGAATGACTAAACTTGATTGTATTGCTTCTAAAAGCTATAATTTTCAAAGAAATTTGATTATCTTAACATTTGACTGGACTATCTGTAATGAAAATGGACAATATATTAGACCGTGCTTCAAAATAGTCCCTATGCAAATGGATCGTACAAGCTCGGTTTAATCGCTTAGAAGAAACAGTTGTTTCAATGGAATTTAAATTTTGCTTAGTACATATAATTTTGATGAAATTGGCCATACCGGATGACATTTCGTTATAGCCTTCATTAATCTTGGTTTTATTACTTCCACAGGCCTTAACTTCTATCAGAGTACTCGCATTTGTCTCGACTTGATACAGTTGTATTACATCCTAATGTTTCTTGAAAGGATTATGGTAACTTTGCACAATGGTCTTATATGCAATATGTTGCACATACGAGTACTCGTAAAACTGTGCACCCGTCCAAAATTGCGCCAGTCTAAACTCGCGAAACATATTTCAGTTGAAAATACCAACTGGGAAGTTACTCGCTTATTTTTTATATGAGTAGTTGGCATTTTACCCATCGTATCTCACAATGGGCCAGTACATCGTCCACGGTACTGTAGACCTCATGCCGCGGAGACGTAGTGATAAAAAAAAATCAATTATGTTTAGAGATGTTTAAAATTATGTGAACAAACTCCATCGAAACCGTCAAAATCAATTCAAGATACACAGTAGTTTGTATTAAGCAAAGATTTAGAAAATACTTATCGAGGTGTGTTCAAAAATGATCGATTATTCGACTATTATTTTTTTTATATTGGTACACTCGTCTCGAAGATATGTTGACGGTTTCATCCATACAGCATGTTTAGTTTGTTTGTGAGAGGTATAAATAAGACAAGTGTTTTACGCTTTCGACGATTTTTTGCTATCGAAAAAAATGGATCAAAGAAGAACAGAAGAACAATTTTAGGAACAGGAAAAAGTCGCAGCCTCGTATGCTTCGGTTCAGCCGAGCTTTTGGCACCGGTTCACTTTAGGCTTTCCATTTGTTTGCACTAAATTCCTGTGGAAAATCATCTTTATTCTATACGTCAACGTCGGCGCATCTTATATTGTAACTTTTGATGATGGTGTGCCAGTTCTAAATTAAAAACTCGTCATTGTTTTGTGTTCGCAGAGGCAGGGTCTAGCTTGCAGCTCATCTAATTTCCATAGATTGGTGCAGACGTTTATGATCAAAATTATGCTATGAAGTTTTTGGTAAATTTCACACGCAGTGGAGAAAATTTACCCAATTTCACAACCCGCCAAAAAAATGCGTCCAAGGAAGCAAATATTAAACATATTTTATGATGGCGAAGTAGTGAAACATTGCGTCATCAATTAAATTAGCACAGGTTTGTGATAGAAGGGAAGCACTATTTTATGATGCATCTTACCCATTAATTTTCAATCGATATAGGCGTAACTAAAATTTTAATCTTTGGTTGCAATCTTTCATTATTCAAAAGAATTGTTTTTCATTTCGGAATATGTTTCTTTAGAATATGTTGCCAGATATAAAAGTTCAATTGAAAGGTATTTCCTCAATATCATAAATAATTCAACTAAAATTGCTTATCAAAAAGCATTCTTAAGGGTTGTTTTTAACACAAAATCTACCCGCAGATTCCGATGGATTTGATAAAATTCCATAGAAATCAGCACTTAATGTTCCGTAGAATCGAAGCTTACAATGGCAGTCTCAAAACCAGTCGACCAAACAAAGAAGCTACAAAAAAGTTTGGAAAACATTTACTGTATTTTTCAACATAATCTCCTTTAGCTCGATACACTTTTTCCAACGATATACAATAGTTTCTATAACTTGTTTATAGTGTGAACTGTCAAACTCCTGAAAATAGCCATCAACCGCAAGCTCCACCTCTTCATTGTGGGCAAACCTTTTACCGCCGAGTCATTTTTTCAAGTTTGAAAATAATTTAATTTTGCGAGTAAAGTGCATGATGAAACAATTTGAATTTTAATGCACTAATTTTGGTCATCGCAATACGGGATGTTTGAACTGGAGACATGTCTAAATGAAATATCAATTTCTTTTCCGATAAATGCGGCTTTTTTCATAATTCCATCATCTGCTGCAATCAATTAGTATAATATGCATCGTTAATGGTTTTTTCTTTTTGAAGATAATCAATAAAAATAATATCATGCGCATCCCACAACACAGACGCTATGACCTTTTCTGCAGATAGAACCGTCTTCGCATTTTTTACAAAGGACTCTTCCATTCCAGTCAATTGCTTTTACTATTCCTTTGACTCAGGTGTGAGGTGTGTCTTATCCATGGTTATAAATCGACTCAAAAATTCGGCTTAATTGCGGTGAAACATCGCCAAATACTCTACTGAAACATCTTAACGACGCTGTTTTTGCTCTATTGAAAGTAAGCGCGGCAGCCATCTTGCGCACAGCTTTCTCATCATCAAATCTTCAGTCAATAAATGATATATATAAATTTTGGTCATTTCAGCTAGATCATGCAGCTAATGATCATCCAATGCCATTTTGTGGATTTTCTTAACCGTATCTAGCATGAACACCTCAATTGGTCGACCACTATGGTGTTCGTCTTGACAGCACGTATGGAGTACGGTTTTAATTCTACTACCAAATATTTTAAAGTCGCAAACGAAGATGGAGAATCCCCCAGGTTAGAATCTAGCTCGGTTTTAATGTTGGTTGGCATGAGACCTTTTAAATGGAAACATTTAATTACATGCCGGAGAGCAAAAATACTAAACAACGTGGCGCCGTGAAACCTAAAGCATATATTTTCTAAGGTTGACAATTTTCAACAAAACAATTTTTTTTCAAATTATCAGCACCATCTGGCAGTTTAATTTTTACAAAAGGAATGACAAACTTAGTTTCACGTCGTCAGATAAAATAGGATGAACAAATGTTTTTCCCAAAATCTTTAAATGGTTCTTCTTTACATCGGCTATCGAAAATGACTTCTTCGGAGCATATTATCCCACCTAAGGAATAGATTTTGGAAAATTTCTTACTAACATGTTTTGTTTTAAGTGTTAGGAGCTGTAAATGGGAATAGAACCAATGGTTTGAAGTAATGGAGGTCGTTTCGCTGGAAGCGGCAAATATACATGTACATGGATTAGATGCTTATCTATATATATAAAAATCAATTGCTGTGCGTTAGTTTCGCTAAAGCTCGAGAACGGTTGAACCGATTTGGCTCATTTTGGTCTTAAATTATTGGTAGGGTATTCCGAAAGGTTTAAAAGGTTTTATTTGAAGTGATAGATGGCGTTGGAGATGAAATTTTTGCAATTAATTTTTTTACCACATTAACATTTTGAAGGGAAAACAACGTTTGCCGGGTCAGCTAGTAAGTAATAAAAATTTGTTTATTTTATTGCTAGGAGGTTATATGGGGTGATTTTTTTAGTCGTAATTTTTTTTAAAGTCGTACAAAACACTCAAATTTGCAACACATATTTTCATTGGAATCGATAAATTGGTTTTTGCCATTTAATTTTCAAAGATAATTTCATGTAAATGTTGTCCGCGGCTCCGTCTCAAAATGCCCATTCAGAAGGTCCAATTTCTGTCACTTTTTCGAGCATTTCCGCCTGTATTCCACGAATGACGCGTTTTATGTTATCCTGTAAGGCTTCAATAGTGTTTGGCTTGTCCACATAGACTAACGACTTGACATAACCCCACAAGAAATAATCAAGAGGCGTTAAATTGCAAGATCTTGGGGGCCAACTCACAGAGCCAAATCCAAGGCTTTGAAACCCAAATCGACGTGTAAAACTTTCCTTGTGGTTAAGTAACACATGCACAATCGCTGAGAACGGCGACGAATTGACATTTCACGATCGCCATTAACACTGGTCGCTACGGCTGCAATATTTTCTTCCGAACGCACTCTACGCATGCGATTCGATGGTTTTATGTCCAACAAAGTAAATTTGGTGCGAAATTTAGAGATAACAGCACGAATTGTTGATTCAGCAGGTCGATTATGACGACCATAAAATGGTCGTTTCAAACGTTGCACATTTGTCACAGCGCACAAGTTTTGACAATAAATTTCAACGATTTGCAATCGTTGCTCGTTTATTATGGCAGCAGAAATGGCAGCGTATACTGTACACTTTTCACTTTGACAGATGACGTTTGGACGTCATTCTTAAAAAATTACCCTATATAAATGTCCACAAATGTATGAAGAATTGTCAGGTTCAATTAATTCAGTCCAATTTAGTACACTGCCATAGTAGCCAATTGAATTAAGCGACATTGGTGGACATTTGTGCAATTAAAAACTTATTCCGATGATTCTGCATATACGACTCATGACAAATGTTTTCTTCAAATTTTCCTAAACTAAGAAATTAAACCTTTCGTCGAGAAAATCTGTGTGGAGTTGAATTCAGTAGATTTTTGTATGCTTTTAAAAAGTTATGATAAAAATATTTTTTTTAAACCTTGACGTTGTTTATAACGGGGTATTAGAAGGGATAGGTCCAATCGCCCATTTCTTAAGGAGAAACATTTTATATTAATTCTGTGTAACAGTCCGAAGTTCTTAAGTTTCTGCACTATATGTCTCTTACAGAAGTATACTTCATATATTGGCCACTGCTGTGTATCTAATTTACTTAGCTATTTTCAGACGCACGTACGTGCTGATATCAATGTATTAAACACCATTTACCGACATTGAACAACACATCAGCATCCTTACGAAGTAAAAAAAGGCCGACATAATGAAGTCTAAAACAACTTTGTTGAAAATAATCCTAAACCTAAAACATACCAACTATCACAAACGCTAACTACAGTGACAACAATGAAGCTAATATAAAATGCTATCGATAATGCAAGAATTTTGTACAATGAAGAAACTCCTCATTCTGATACGGGAAAACAAAGTTATACTCGTACAGCGTTATAGACGCAGACAACACAAACTCGTATAGAGACTCACATGCATAGGCAGACAGGCCACAGTGAACTGATATACTCATTCATGTGTTCATTTGTGTCCCCCCAGAAAAAAAAAACAAAGAAAACGATCAATTTAGAGACAACTGAATGTTTAGCAGCCACGAACGGACAGACGCACGTTAATGTACTGATATTATGTGCGCGTCAAAGATGTACCGAAAACACTAAATATTTGTTGGTTTGTCCATCTTCCCTAGCCGCACCAAATTGGATTTTATTGGTGTATTTTGAATTTTGATTTTAATTGTTCTTTTTTTAACGTCTTATTATAGACTTCTTTTTGGGTACATTTAAAAACACATATATCCTAAACATTTTCTCCACTGGAGAGCTTTTACATTTTTACACCGTTTTAATATTTCTGAATATAAAACTTCATACAAATAAATGCTCATACAATTTAATTTTATAGCTTTTTTTTTTTGAATCCGTTCGTTCCATGTTCCAACTAATTTTGTATTTGTTCAAAAACCCCCTCCTGCCTGGCTCTCGTAAATCGGCATATTATGCTCAGATCCATTTACCTACATTTTACATTTTAAAAAGTAGTGTAATAAAAGTTAGTTTTTCGCTTTGTTGGTTTAAAATAGTTTTTAATCACATTAAATTTGGTAGCATTATCACCGCTGTTGGCAGCGGTTGAATATTTTTTTTTTTCTATAAAATTGGGAGAATTACGAAACTTTTGTTTACATTTTCCCGTAGTTTTGGTTTTTTACTGAGAGTATAGAATTTGATTTGCATAATTTAAAATAATTTCAGTTTCAGTTTTTAAACTCTCTTTCAAATAACATACACGGAAATAATTATAAAGTGATTAGAGAAGCCGTTAAAGAAATTTCAGCTAAATGAACTGGTAAAAACCTTGCCTCAAGCTTAATAACAAGTAAATAAGATTCGATAGGCGGCAGATAAATCAAAAAATTTAAAAAAATCCAGCTCGACACCCTCAAAAATTTTAATAACTTTAAAATTTTAATAACAGCAGAAAAACAGTGGAAGTTATTCAAAAAGTATCACATTTTCACCACTTCTAAGGATTTAATCCGCTTTACTTTACTTTACCGCTTGCAAAGAAGACAGTGAAACTACTTCCACTCCAACGGTAATAAAGTGCTTAAAAACATTGGTTCGATTCCCATTTATAATTTCTAATAATTAAATTAATTTCAACAGTTAAAGCAAAACATGTTAGCATGAAATACTCCAAAATCTATTCCTTAAATGACATAATATGTTACAAAGACGTAATTTTTATTAGATGATGCAAAGAAGCCCCATTTAAAGTTTTTAGCAGAAACATTTGTTTACCCTCCTTTAGTTTCTTTATCCTCTTTTAATTTATCATTCTATTTGTAGAAATTACAAATACTCAATATTCATTATATGAATCTAGATCGCCAAATGTCCGCTCCCCCAAATATTAAGGACTGCAATCAATGGTGTAGGGAGTGTAAGTTTTGATCGTACAGAACATTTAGTGCCTTTTCAGTTCAGCGCCTATCTACCGATTGTTTATGGAAAATATCAAATTATTCTGAATCTGATTTTGTGTTCAAAATAATCCTTTTTCAAAAACAATTTCAGTCTAATTACTAGCATTGGGGAAATACTTTTCAATGGAATTTTTTTCTGACAATATATTCTTTCTTTTGAATGATAAAAAATTGCAACCAAAGATTTGAATTTTGGTCACGCCTGCATTACTCGTGAATATGGGGAAAAGATATATCATAAAACAGTGGGTAAACGGGTGTTTCCTAGGGTGTTTCCCCTAAAACGCAAAGCCTCTCTAACCGATCCTGTAAGTTAAGCAGGCAAAGGATGATGCTTGCGTACAAAAATACAGTAGTGTGGCCTTGTGCCAGGCGCCCTAGGAACAGGTGGATTATGTCTTGGGGTCCACCTATAATATGACATTAAACTGAACTTGGAACTCGTTTTTCGAAAATCAAGGGGAGATGTCATAGTTTAACAAGATAATTACACACCCTGGCAACAGGAGCGGACATAGAGAAGCCGTCGAGAAATATTGGAAGATTTATCTTTTCCGTTTTAATAGTCGTACGACCATGGAGTTCCTTCGTGGAGAGATATGGTTAATAGACTAGAAGAGCATGGCATTAATCTGCTGTGTTAATATTTCTCCTCGGACATTAAAAACCTATGCCGTAGAGAATGGATTACCAGTTCCATGCGAGGTATGATAAAGCAAAACTAGAGTAGCTTGTCTGCAAAACGCAGACCAGAGGGTTCTTCTCTTCTGGTAGCATGGATGACCAGGGACCAAAAAGAACATTGTTTTTGCCTGGTCGATGGCGTTGGACCCCTTGTGGGAGCATCGTGCTGGCTGTGGTTGCCCGAACATGTGTTTTCAGTGCTTTTGCGTTGCTTCAGGTTGCGTTGCTGAAGAAAGGCAGAAGCTTGGAAAACACTGTTCATTGTCTATCGAGGTGTTCCTAGATTACCTCACTCCTAACCGGGATGTAGCTCACTTCATACCAAGTGACCGCAAAGGTACTTTGGCCGAGAGAGGAAGCGGGCTCTGAGGAAGTTTTTCCAAGGGGACCTACTTCTTATCTCAAAGGTAGTTCGACTATTAGTTCGGGATTAATTTGGGTACCTCAAAAGGGCGCTGGCTGCCGCAAGAAGAAAAGAATTATAATCAAGAAAAGAATTATAGAAAACAGCGCCATATGTGATGGCACACCATAAGTAAGGCCTCACGGCGAGGCTCATGTGAGTAAACACAGTTGATTGATCATAAAACACTGCTTCCCCTTAAGATAACCCTATGTTAATTTCATAGATGATTACACAATATTTCACTATTTCCCCATTCACAAAATGTGATGAATCTTTGCTTCCTTGGACCCATTATTTATTTATTTTTTTTTTTTTTTTTGCTTGGGTAGTGTTTATCACTTAAAATTGAATTTTATATAGTTTGAACAATACCAGCCAGATGAACTGATATATACACGATGGCTCACGAATTATGCTACTGTCAACTGTCAACTTTCAATGGGGGACCATTATTTGAAGATGTTCAAGGAGTTTTTCTTTACCTAGAGCTGCATCGAAGATATATCCGTTTCGACAGAATTTGGTTGTAGCAAGATGGATATGTAGCAACAATTCCCAACCAAATTAATATCCAGAAACTTCAATTTGCGGTGGTCTCCAATATCACCTTACCTGACTGCACCAGACTTTTTTATGGGGTTATGTCAAGCATGAGGTGTACAAAACGAAACCAAGCAATTTGATTAAATTGAAGCACTCCATTAGAACAATAATTAAGGCTATCCCGCAATGAAGAATTTGCTGATCAGGTGTGCGTGAATGAGCATGGAGGTAATTTACGGTCTATCATCTTAAAAACCAATTTGTTATATAAACTAAAATTAAATTTTCTATAGAATAAAAAAACAATTTAAAGAAATATATTGAATAAAAAAAAGTTATTTGAATTTCTTATTGTATCGCAATTGGTGCGCCATCCTGTGCCTATATATAACTTTACGTTATGTCCTTTTGTGTTGGCGCAAAAGTGTGTCCAAGTCTTATTAAACATTGCTCTATATTAACGCACAATAAAAGAAGTAACATCTTACTGAATCCTTCACCTAAGAATTACAAAAAAAGCGTTAGTTTTTCTTAAGTGGACCCATTTTTATGGTATTCTAATTGTGCGACAATGCTGTCCAAATTCATTTTCTGAACTAAATTTACTAATACCTGATGTTTGCTAAGTTATACTCAAATTATTGGAACTGAAAGTAAAATAATGATCTTCGGCAAGTCTTTGGATTTTTCTAGGAGAGACGTAAAAGTCGTGGAAATGCAATCAATTTCCATTATTAGATTTAAGTTTACGTAACGCTTGATATATGCCAGATTTAAATGATTTTTGTGCAGTTGAATGAATATGGATTAAATCAGTCAATCTGTAGAAGGAGCTGAATCACTATTTGCGGTGTGTCAAAATATTACCCTTCTAAGTTTCGGGAAGTTTCATACTTCTATACAGATAGACAAAGAAACTTAAAAAAGACTTCAAAAGCAATGAAAAACTAACTTTTCATCAAAAGAAACGCTTTCTTAAAATTGTTAAATTTTTTGCAATACCAAGTGATAAATACCTCCGTTCAAGACTATGATTTTTCCAAAAAATACGTTAATACTTTCCACAGATAACTTAGACAATAGTTTGCGGTCCTCAGATAAAAGGACTTGGCGAAGAGACTCCTGCTATTCATTCAAAGTATGTTAATGCAACTCCTTTTTTTTTTTGCGAAAATCAATGTACGAAATTCACTTCAAGTTACGTCAAATACTTTGACACACTGAAGGGCTCAGGAAAAACTGTACTTGCAGGAAAAACTGTTTCCGCAAATTTCAATTACGATTTTTTTACTACAAAAACTTTCGACCATGGAAATTATAGGAACCAACCGATTACAAAAAAATGCTTCGGCAATGTTTTACGCAAATATTTTGCATTTCTATAGAATGTGGCACTCAATGTGGAACTGGGTTCTAAAGCCGAGAAATATGTATCACGATAAGTGGCTAAAGTTAACGATGAATACTCGTATGTCCACTTGCTGGCTATCTTTCGGAATCATAACAGGGATTATGGCTTTAACAGTGTAGTGGACATCCTCGACGCCCCTAAACTGATATTCTTGACACGTAATGCCAATCTATGAATGCCTCAGTAAGAGGGTGTTTCATACACGATAGCGCTCTTGGCTATTGACCGTTTTTTTTAAATTGAAGGAACGGTAGAAGAATCATCTGTAGAGCGGCGATGTATTAGGTGCGCAACTAAGTTCTCACTGTTTGCCAATAGATGGTGCCAGCTGTAACTGCTAGCCGATTCTGCCATAAGTGGTGGTTATAAGCCAAGCTTAAGCATATGGTAAACATACCGCTTCGACAGGATAGTGGTTTTCTTTTGACATCATATTCTTTTGGTAGTGTGAATATGTATGATTTTGTGCTAAATAATCTTCAAATGCGTTAAGTATTGATTCTCTTCTTTTAATAAAAGAAAACTGTCCGATTATCACTCGTTCTGTTCGTTGGTCTGGCTGACCTGCAGTTTCACTCATATGACGACATCAAGGAATGGCTATATTCGTGGATAACTTCAAAAGACAAACAGTTTTACCGTGACGAAACTAGAGCTTTGCCAGAAAGATGGGAAAAGTAGTAGCTAATGATGCGCAATACTTTCAATGAATGATGTTTTAACTTGTTTTCATAATAAAGTTGAATTTTTATAAAAAAAAGGGAGAACTTAGTTGCGCACCTAATAGAATTTGCATTTGCCCTGTTGCAACACATTGCAATGAGGTTTGATTTCAACAAGCGGGCAATGAACGACGTGGTATTATACAGGGTTATTCATTTAGTGGTTTCAAAACTGCCAATCTGGGTGTCATCTGAGGTGTTATTTATTTAGTGAAAGTTTTGCCATTTACAAATATGAATCGTTTAACAACCGCAGAATGCGTTAAAATAGTTAAAACTTATTGCACAAGTGGTGATTCAAACGTAGGTTTTCAATCGAACAACATTTTATTTATCGATGAAGCTCATTTATCGCTCGATTGTTTCGTTAACAAGTAAAATTGTCAAATATGGGGCTCGGAGAACCCAGAAGTGATTGGTGAAAAGCCATTGCTTTCAGAAAAAGTGACTGTTTGGTGCGCATTATGGTTTGGGGACGTCATTGGGCCGTATTTTTTCGAAAACTAACTTACTGCTGCAACCAATCCAGAGGCGGTGATTTGAATGAGACTTTGTATTTCGTACATAATGGCGGGGTCTAAGCATTATAATAAAACAAAAGTTTCATCAAAATCATAGCTTTAAGTGAGCTAATTAACGCTACCTTTTAAACCGTAAAATGGGTTTGAGTTTGTTACCAATACATTGATTCGGGGGACAAAAGCAGTATGCTTGTACTTGCCTAATGTAAGCAGCAGAAGTTATAGTCATGAAATTAACAGCGTAAATTTAGTGGTGGTAGACTACCTAAATTCTAAAATTCTACCAAAGGCTACAACAGACACTTGGAATTAAAGAAACAAATATAAAAATGCGTATTTCTCTTGCGCTGTATGCGAATTATGGAATGCCTTTTCAGGGAAATCCCATTGACAAAAAGTAACAACAATTGTAAAAATCTCAATTTTTCTTGAGGTTGATTCAGTCTTTATATGGTTAACTTCTTTCGCCTGTGACCCATTTTTTCTAAATTTCAACCTCCTACCTCAAGTGCGACCTCAAAAATGCTTCCAATGAATTAGGAGACGTTAGGAAATATATTTTTTACGATATTCCTGATTTACATACGTTATAAGTACAGAGAGACTGATGAATGTAGCTACATTAAAAAAGCTCAAATAACTGGTTTTTTATAATTCATATTATAAATTATTTTTTCTTCATTTATTTGAAAAGTAATGCAATTTTGATAACTTTAATTCTCCTGCAAGGTAGGTGACACACGTATAATATCGTTATTCAGTACTATCATGAAGGAAGATTACAGTAGGAAATAGTTCGAATGCACTGCTTTAAGTTATCCCAATTTACTAGTTTTGTTTTGTAAACCTTCGGTTTGCATTAATCGCACAAAAAAAAAAATCAGATGCAGTAATTTCAGACGACCTCAGCGACCGTTAACTGGATGCGTAATTTCTTAAAATCAGCAATCCTGACATAACAAGCCTGGCTTTGTGCCAAATTCCATTATCTTATAAAGTTGAAAGCAGTTTTGGAAACAAAAACTATTTTACCATTCATCATTTGAGGCAAATGAGTTTTTCAAGTTGTCACAAATGGAATGACAAACATATTATAAATATTAATCACTCCCTCTATGCCATGAGCATATTTGGTTTAAGATATTAATAGTACTTCAGACGAAATCAAGAATGAAGTTTCGTTATTAAAATTTAGAGTTAGAATTTTAAATTCAGCTGAAAATTACAATTGATTTATTTGCCTACTTTTCATCAATATGGGATCGAAATTTATCTTTGCCCTTTATGACTTTACCCTTTATGAATCTAATAATTGGATTGTTTTAGAGAAATAGCGGCTGAAATTAATTTCCCTCATAATTGAAACGATTTAATCGACATACAAAAAATACCATATTGAAAAATTTGCATCGATGAAAAATAATTTGAATTCGAATCTAATACTTTATTAGCACATAGCAAATTCACGCCTGGATTTTAAAATACCTGCAAGCGTTTTACAACAATTTCTTATTCCTTGGATCCTTATTCAGTGTATGCAAACATCTGTCTTCACATATAATGATTAAGTGCATCCTCAAGCGCAATTTAACAATAAACGCGAGTACCTAAACGTGAGTTGGCCATATGCCAGTAAAAGGCAACCCTGTTGGCAAGGAAAGAAATCTTATAGTAGAATTTATAATAGTAAAAACATATCGTACTACACTTTTCAATTAAAATAAAAGCAAATCTTAAGTAGTTAGTTGAATGCCAATGAATGAAATCGCTTTGCACTTGAAGAGTAATTCCAACAAGCATCCTTTCTGTTCCTAAGCCAAATGGATTCATTTCATGGAGATTTACTGAAAATATATGTTTTGCTTGTTAATACAGTCGCCATCACATTGTAAGTATAAATTATCGAAAGAAATTGCTATATTT
The DNA here is from genome assembly GCA_019455685.1 of Philornis downsi. NCBI lineage: Eukaryota > Metazoa > Arthropoda > Insecta > Diptera > Muscidae > Philornis > Philornis downsi. The sequence continues at coordinate 497,116 of JAHXMU010000115.1, read as the reverse complement.
TTTTAATTGAAATACGTATTTTAAAGAAACTACTGATAGAATTATATCTATCTTCATCTATCTTCTTCATCCTCTAACTGCGATTGAATAGCGAAACGTGTTGCTTTGTGCAATGACAGGATTTGAAACACTTTTCAGAACCCAAACTCAATCCGCAAAAAAACGCAATCTAATTGTAACACATTTTGATTGTTGCTTTGTTTTTGTTCTCGACAGGATTAAGAATACGATTTTCAGGAATTTTCAAATCCAAATGTACTGAAGTGACACGCATACATTCAAAGAAGATCAGTAACAAAGACCATGACATTTCGGGAAAACAACTCATTCGTAGCATTGAAGCGAATGCAGCACAATAACTCACGAAAACAAAAGTGTTAACATCAAAGGGAAGAAAAAACTCAAACAAAAAGATTCATATCAGCACGTGAGGTTTGCAATGAATGTGTCGGTAAAGGTAGAATACGAAAGAAAAATGGCAGAAGAAGCAGAGTTGCAAACGCAGGATGCCAGGGAGCGCACTGACAATTACCAATCTGTCAGTCTAGTGCATCGGAGTGCATGTTTGATGCGCACGGCAAAGATTCTTAAGCCATTCATGCAGGCAGAGATTCATTGACTGACACACGTACACATGCAATCGGTTCATCCCCCCCTATATTGCCAATACGTGATTTCACAGTTAAGATACAGTTTTGGCCTAATTGAACGCAGAGAGAAAAGATGTCATTTTCCTTGAAATGTGAGTGCAGTGATGCGATTTCATTTCCAAAATTACGAAAAAATTAAAAATTAAAAAGTACACCTGCAATTGCAGTGTTTCCGAAGTTGAAAACAAAAATTGATGAACCGGGTTGTTTGCTGTTGCAAATTTTATATTTTTCAAGAACCGGTTAGAGCGGTTGGTTGTCATGATGACGAAATGTGAAACATGCTTCAAGCCGGCTTAAAAGGCTACGCTCGGCAGTTAAAAACATTTTTAAGGAACACAAATCAACGGCAATGGTTAATATGAGCGCGAAAACCGAAACTCCTAAATTGTTGACGTTCGCCACAAGCGCTGTAAGGATTTTGAGTTAAGAAAAATTAGCATAAATGGTCAGATTTTTTGGTGAATATTTTGTACCAATACAAAGGCAGACGTTCGAAGTATTACCAATTAAAAATGCTATAATTTTGTCGATTTTGACTCTTTCTATTCAAAAACTTCGGTGTGGCGTAAAAACATTTCAAAGTTTGAAAAAAGTTTGTTATTGTTCAACTTTGCCGCCTTTTACTCCGATATAGCATCGAGTTTGCCCGGGAAAAACGATCTTAAAACGAATAAAAAACAAAAAATTGTCAAGCTGCCGTAGAAGAACAGCCATCCATCAGAGACGGGGAGGCGACATAGCTTCAGCAGAACTGAAGTTCCATCAACATGGTTTGATGTCCACAATGAAGAGAATGATATACTAGTTGAAAAAAGGGTATAAGTAGAGAAATGTTGTTTGTAGTTAAATAATAAATGGCAAAAGTTGTTAAAAGAAGCCCAGAGGTGGGCACAGAATGGTCCCAGAAAGACCATGTTTTTTGTCTTCTTTTTTTGTTCAACATCGAATTTAATCTGCCAATAAATATAGGCCATTTCTGTGCCAAATCTCTAGATTTTTACGACAATCAGGACTATATACGCTGTGGAAATAGTTTTTGTGTTAATCAGTTTGTATTGAAAACAGTTCAAAATTTACTAAATAAGTTAGAAATTTCTAATGCTTCGAGAATAGCCAGAACGTAACGCAAAAATTATCAGCTGTCAAGCTATGAAACTATTTATAACTTAATTTTAATACAGCATATTTAAATAACTGCAAGTGCAAGTAGAAAGGAAAACCAAATCAGATCTTCGAAGAATACTTTATTTCTTTCGTGGAATAAAAACAATTAAAAATCTGTTTATTCTATGATATTATTATAAATACAAGGATGGTCCCAAAACTTGCCGACAGGACGTGTAGATGGTGCCAGTAGTTTGAAAAAAAAAATACTGTGGTGAAAGGTGACAATCTTATAAAACTTGTGTTTTAAGTTTTAAGGCGTCACGTTGTTTAGTATTTTTATTTGGCCAATCAAAAGTAAACAATTTCAGTGAATTTGTAAACATGAAAAAAATTGGTCGCAGCTATGTAATTCAATAAGGTCTCAGTTCAACCAATTTTAAAAGCTGAGCTAGATTTTACTCTGACGAAATCTGTCCTTCGTTTATGACTGTAAAATATTGGGTAGCAGAGTTTACACGAGGCTGTACGAGGTGCCAAGACGAACACTTTAGTGATCGGCTAAGTGAGGTGTCCATGCCAGACACGGTTAAGAAAATCCATAAAATGGTATTGGATGATCGTCTGAATCGACTGAAGATGCGTGAGCTCGCTGGTAGACACTTCAAAAAGTGCTATACATCGTATATGGACCGAAGATTTGAAGATGTGAGATCTATGAACAAGATGGGTGCCGCGTTCGATGTCAATGGAACAAAAACTTTCAGTGAGAAATTTGGAAACATCAAGAGAAATAAAAAATTATTTCCATATTGACAAAGGGAAAATATAACGTTGACAAAACAAGAAAAGCTATGCTTCTATATATTAAGAACAAAAATATTTGTATAAACATGATGTTTATACTTACCTTTTTTACATTACACATAAATTGTGAAACTAAAAAAAAGTTACTCTGCACAGCTCAAGCGGTAAGCATCAGAGCTTCCCAAATATACTTATATTGAATTGAATTTAATTTCTTAATTTCTTTTATTTCACAACTTATAACCAAATAATTTCTCAAATCTCTTGAGAAATATCTGATTATCTGATCTACCTTCCCAGCGTACAGAAGATTACCTCAATCCCAAAATACAGTCCATAACTTACTCTAGAAATTTCCAACCGGGTTCAGTGTCGATCATCACATCAAATTGATTGTAGCAATAACAACAACGGTCGATTTGCCCCAGCTGCATTTAATCAGCTTCCACTTCTTCACCCAATTTTATTCAATATTGATAAGTAGTGTTTAATATAATTACCTCAGATTCAATTTATGAATTGGTTTAAAAATGAATTAAAATGAATTATTTGAACAACTACTGTTAACTTAAATTGAATTGAATTGTTAGATGAATTGAATACTATTGTTAGATGATGTAAAAGCCCACCTATCCAACCATGAAATTGAAAAAAACCCCCTATTTGTGATGCATAGGTGGCAACCCAGCGGTGCACGGAGGTTTCGTGGTTGTGGTCGGCAAGAGAAGGGGTCTCTTTGCCGTTCAACAACCACCAGGACCACGTCGCAAGCCGCCCTCAGCTTTTGAATAAATAATGTAAGTCTTACATCCCTAACCTCTTTTTTCCAAAAAAAATATACCGTTTCCCTAAGTCAATGAAATACAGAGTACGAATAGGAATTCAGATCTCCTGGTTTTCCAACCTCCTCAATTGAGCCTAAAGTCCTCCCAAATCGCCGATAGTGAATTGGAACCTGAGTTCCAGAAGGAAAAAGGCAAACGATTTAACAAATAGTTTGAAATTCCTTCACAAGAAAAGAGCGTCGTGAAGATGTTTCAGTAGACTTTTTGGCGATGTTTCACCGCAATAAAGTCGAATTTTTGCGTCGATTTATAACCATTGATAAGACATGAGTCTACCACTTCATATCTGAGACAAAGTAAAAGAAAGTGTGGTTTCATGAATACAATACTCCAGTTTACACATCTACTATTACGATGGCCAAAATTAATGACTATTTTCTATTTCCAAACTTGAAAAAATGGCTCGGTGGTAAAAGATTTGCCAACAACATTTTAGAAAGTTTAACAGTTCTTACTATAAACAGGAGAGCCTAAATGGAGATTATGTTGAAAAATAAAGAAAAATTTTCCCAAATTTTGTGTGCCTCCACTGTTAGGTCGGGCTTCATACTTTATGGCTGGTTATAATAAACATCACACGGCTATGATTGAAGTTTAAATTGTTGGCAATTTGAAATTGTTATGAAAATTGACTTTCCTCTCAAACAAACAACAACATACAATTTGAACCTTGGCTGCGATGCATGACATGTTGACATTGTTCGATTATTTTCACTGAAGTCCAGCATAAAATGTCACAGTATTACACACTTTATGTTGGCAATAAATCGCATTTACATTTTAATTAATTTTTGTGTATAATTCCAAAAAAAGTTGAATTTAAATATAAAACAAAAAAAAAAATAAAAAATCAGTTATTTACAGTAAATTGCTGTGGTCCAAACATAATCAACTTGAACAATCTGACACTTTTATTCATTATACATTAATTAATGTCAAGGCAAGCAATTCTATCCTCTTTCTCACTCTCTATGATATAAAGATACAAACAAACAAACCGCTCCAAAACTTTTTTTTCCAAATCTTGTGCTAAGTGAAACCAAAAAGGTCTTACAAACTTTAAATATAAATCAAACCATTCGATTGGGTATGAGGTCTCTTCCCCACCACACACATTCCACAACACCAAATACGAAAATACGTACAGTATTCTTATAGCGGAGTATCAATTTTCAATCACAAACGTAAGTAACAGGCGCACCACAGATTTACAACAATACGACTAATACAATGATAGCCAGATTTAGGCAGAAACATAAACAAAAGATATACAAATTTAAAAATAATACAAGAAAAAAAAAAAAATGAAAAAAAACTAAGATTTATCTTAGATGGATAAAAAGTCATAAAAAGTGTACAACAACTTGCTCAAGTTATACCAACAACATCATCCAAACCCCGGAGTATCATTGAATTTAAAATGGGAGTGAGTACCTTTTCGAATGGGTTGTCATTGGCTACGGGTATTAAATTTAGGGATACCTTTAAATGGAATGGAAAGTCCATTACAAATTACTTTCTCAGGTGCTGTTGATAAATAAAAGAGGTATGTATTGTAGTCACATCGACTAGATGGCAAGAAAGGAAAACGCAATAAATAGACTAACTTGAATTTGAAATATTCGAGAACGTACAGTATGTTTTTTTCGAGTATTCTATATTACAGAATATATCAACTTTGTAGATATGAAGACTATTGCAAATGGTAAAGCAACCCTTAAAATATAACCGCAGAATACCCTAAATGTACCGAATTATGGGACATCAAAAATATGGCTCAGCAACCCTAACAATAATATCACAAATCTGAAACCACAGACTTGTTAAAATTCTGTGTGTAGGTAGCTAGTTTTCCATCCAAATTTTTTAACTAGAATGGTTTACGAGATATTGCTAAATTTCATTATCTTTCATTTAAATACAGAATTTCTTGACTTTTTTAGTCTTCCTGGCATTTATCGATTTCCACATATTATTTCCGGTTTTTATACTTTCACCCAGAGGAATAAAAACAAAAATGTTAAACGCAGAAAGAAGAAAATTTTAGTCGACTGAGCGATGTCCAACTGTCTACTTTGATGGATAGATGGCTGGTAGACACGTTACGAGCCGTATATCTTTATGAAACTTCTTGGTATATTGGTAGAGCTCAATATTTTCGCAGATCATAGAGAGGGTTTGTAAATTAGCTATATCGGTCCACACTTTCTGGTACTTCCCATATAAATTGACCGATTTTCTAAAATTAAATTTCCACGCAGTAACTCCACATCAGTAATAATAATAAATAATAAATTTAGAAAAAAAAATATCGATAGATAGACACCCCTTCTGTCACCTCACATATATATTCTTAGATTAATGGCTTTTTTACGTAGTTGCACTAAATGTCGTCAAATTTGCCACGCATTTAGCGTTTGTCAAATTACGATCTCAGAATAAAAACGGAACACATTGACACAAAACGTTTTGGTACGAAACTCCCATACAAACTGATCAATTTTTCAAAATTCAATCAATTCTCTACAATTTGTGAAGTCGCCTGTAATAGTCTATATCTTTTATCGATTGCATAGTTTTACAGTTCTCTACAATATCGGATAAAAATCGATCAAGCAACCACGCCTTTTCTGGTACCTTTTTTGAAAATGGCCGACCTAACCCATCATATATTCATATCGCCATATCTTCCAATCAATTGTTCAAATTTGAGTAAATTTGTCATATATCATGCGTTGATTGTTCTAAATTCTGAGAAGGAAGATGGGCAACGTTGTCACGCCCATTATGGTATCTCTATGCTAGTTGACAGACCTTACATGCAAATTGACGAAATTAGCAAATATCGGTATCCCTTCTACATTTCCCAAAAGGAGGAATTCAGAAAGTTGAAATCTGTCCTTTTTTATCGTAATTTAAGTCCTAATATTTTTGTTTTTCAGCAACAATTCGTCTAAATTTGCTATATATCAAGCGTTTAGCGATCATCCTCCTTATGTACTACATCACAGTCGTGGGCATAATTTTAATACCATTGTACGTTAGTTTGATATTAAAGAAGAATACCTTTGTTATGCAATTTGTAATACCGGACATAGATCCCACCACCCAAATGGGTTATGTCACCCATCAGATAGCTCAAGTATCCTAAATACTTTTCGGAGGTTTTGGTAACTTTGCCAAAGATACCATAATGTTTGTGATCTTAGCCCGAATACCACTATTGATGAATACACTCAATAATAAGTTTGATGATTTGGACGAGATGCTGAACAATAATTCAAATGGTGTAACAAGAAAGCAATCTTTACTTAAGGACATTTTCCAGTGGCATCAGAAATATATACGGTATGTTGTTATAGTTGGCATTTGCTATTGCATGGAAAATGGGTAGCAGATCATTATTTTTGTAATGGAAAGTTGGGAATTTAATTCTAGGATGAATTCAACAATAAAATGTGGCACATAACGGTATAGCTTTTTAGTTAGCTTTCGACTAAAAATGCTTCAAATTTAAAACTATTTTAAGATATTTTTGAAAAGATTCCAGCAACTAAAAATCCACAATGCAGTCATATTTAAGAAAGCTCGCATGATTATTTATATAAATTCCTTATTTCATTCTGATTTTCTGAATTTCTTATTCCGTCGACTTTGTAACGAACAATACATTATATTTTATGTTGAAAAGTTTCTCCAAACATCACACAATATTTTTATTATTAGATGTAGTAAAAAGAAATCAGTTATTTTTCCAATAGATGGTTTTAGTAATTTATATCTATCGTTGCATTAGTGCAATCGAGCTATGCTAGATGGCGTTATAAAGACAAGATTTCATAATTAAGAAACTCCTTAAATACTTTTTATGATTGCTTGACTTGTATGATCATGCGTGAGATACATTTGGCATTGTTTCCTCGCTAAAACGCCAAAAAAGCACGCCACGGTACTGTAATAATAAATCACGCGCAATTTTGGATTCATCAATTCTATTCCGGTAATTTTTATGTGGAAGATGCACCTCGTTCTGGAAGCCCAATAAAATAATGGAAGAAGGGAATCATGTACAATGGGATGCTCTCAAGCCAAGCTCTAAATTCGGACCTGTAATTTTAACAGTTAAACCGTCTGAAGGAATGATTCTCAGAAGCGGCCAGCTGTGACCAATAAATAAGGAATTGTGTTTGAATCAGGACAACGTGAGTCCAGAAGCAACGATAACGACTCGGCGGAAGCTTGGTTGGGAGGTACCATCCATCTTATAGTCCAGACCTGGCACCATTTAGTTACCACCTTTCCCTGTCTATGGGGAATGATTTTGCTGGTAAAAAATTTTCTTGTAAAAATTGATTGCCTCAGTTTTTTGACAATAGAGACCAGGATTTCCATGAGAGAATTGCCTTCAAAACGGCTATAAGTTATGGAACCAAATTGTACATATTTAACATAAATCATGGATCATTTTCACTATGCTAAATAAAGCCTCCAGTGTCATGCAAAAGTAATGGATTTATTCTTTATATAAAAATCAATAGCAAATAATCAAAAGGTTTAAACATTATGTTTGACTAGGAAGATGGGCGACGATGTCACGCCCTTTCTCGTACCTCCATCAGCCGGACTCACATGCGAACTGACCGAATTAGCAAAGATCGACGTTCTTTCTACATTTCTCAAAAGGAGGACGTAGGGCTGTAAGTTGCAATCTTGCTTTTTTATTGCGCTTTAAGTCCGAGTATTTTTTGCAGCGTCAATTCGTCTAACTTTATCGTATGTCTAAGTTCTGAAAAAGCGTTGCCACGACCATTCTGGTACCTCCATGCAAGTTGATGAACATCATTTTTTATTGTACTTAAAGACTTTCTTTCTTTTTGCAGCAACACAAAAGAACATTATACATTTTTTACATTTACACATTTTTACATTTTACATTTTTTGTTTAAGTCTTTTTTTCGTCTCTTTACAGAATTAAATAAATAATACTTGGGAAATTTATGATGGAAAGGCTTATCACAGAACAAAGAACCAAAGTTGTTCAATTTTACATTGAAAGTCAGCATTCGATTATTCAGATCACATTGAAATTTCTTTCATTTTCGAAATGCTCCAAGCGCTCCAATAATTTACCGATTGGGTTCAGCGTTTTGGGCAACAAAGGGCTATCTGTGATCTTCCGCGTGCTGGAAGACCTCGAGCAGTTCGAAATGAAGTGACCATTGCTCGAGTACAAACAAGTATTGAGGAAAATCCTGGAACTTTTACCAGGCGACATTCTCAGCAGTTAGAGATGTCTAGGCGGTCTTTGCAAAGAATTTTACATATGTTACATCTTTTCTCATATAAGATGCAATTGGTTCACGAGTTAAAACCAAATGATGCACAAGAACGCATTCAATGTAGTCGTCGCTAACGTTACTTATGGGTCAATTCACCTAACTAAAATTTCTGTGCTAGTTATTATTCTATTAACTACTTTAAATGAATTGGTGTGATTAAATCGTCTTGTTAACTTATCTTATCTTATATTTTTTTGGAACATCACATTTTTTTGATACTTTTCACCCAGAAAAATATTACCAAATAAAAATGCCGTAATTTTTTCAATTTAATTGTTTTTTTAAGCTTCAGTATATTTTCATTAAGAAAAAGTTTGATATTATTCGATACATCAGCCTTTAGCGTGGATAACAGCATCGAATCAGTCCGAGAAGGCTTCATACGCTGAACAAATGTGGCCTGATGCTATTTTGCCCCATTCTTGTCGACGAGCAATGTTTGGGACGTTGACAGCCTTGTATTTTTGTAGTTGATACTTTGGCCTCTAGAATGGAGCATACAGAAAAAACCCGGGTCTAAGCTCTGGAGATATAATGACTGTTGCTGTGAAGAAATAAAGCTGAGAACTTTTTCTTGCAAAAAAATGTTGCATTTCACCTGCTTTATGAGATAGTGCCGAGTTTTGTTGAAACGTCCAATAGTTTCTGTCAAATTGTTTCCATGCCCAAGGAAATAATGCAACAAAGCAAATCAACAAACATTTACGCCCTGCTCAATGTAAACGAGTGGTGAGTTTCCTGTGGCGTTACCGCGGCTGAAGCAGGTGTTAGCTTTCGCAGAGCTATTCGGTGGTCTAAATTGTCGTTTGGTTTGTGCACTAACCATACACGATCCTCTTACTAGTTTACTTATTGCTGTGCCGTAAAAAGCATTTCGTCAGAAAACACCAAAATTTCAAGCTCACCACCAATACCGCATTAATACCTTCGCTCTTGCTAGGAGAACTGCAATCAGACTGAAAATTGTCACCAACTGAACTGCGCTATATCGTGGATTGCATTGAATTTTGGCTCTCATCTTCCGAACTGTTTTCGGCGATAACGCCGTTTTTGGATGTCGATCTCCATGACGTTTTTTAATGCTCCCAGTATCGTCATTATAATTGATATGAGTATATACTTTCATCCCTTTTGATAAAGGTATAAAAATGAATATATCATTTTACTTTAAGAAAATATTGTTATTATTCAGAACTCTTATTTCCTACTACACAGAACTGATATGATTCACAAAACGTTTAGTATAGTCTTAAATATACTGTTAAATTTGTGGTTGAATTAATAACACAACTGTATTCTGTCACAATTTATGCGTATTAAAAAATTATGTAATTTTTCCGCCATTCCCTAATTGCATTAGTCAGTTTTTTACACACTAAAAAAAAATACCAAATGTCGTTATGAAACCATCTGATATCTTTTGATTAATAAATGAAAAATTTATAAAAACGAAAAACCTCTCACTGATATCAAAATGTAGTGGAAAGAATTGATTTGAGCATCAGAAGTGTTATGCTATCATATATGAATGAGTCTGGGGGTTGTTGGCAACCACAGAAAAAAATTGCATTAAATCATTATTAATGTAGAGGGTTGAAACTGTCAGTGTACATTTTTGCAAAAGCAAAAAAAAAAAAAAAAAATGCATTTATATCAAATATCGACCATTACGAATGCAGTGAGCAAACAACAAAAACAGTTGGTGGCATCAGCTAGCTTAAAAAACATTGAAACACCACATGGAATTTATGTTAGTAGAAAAAATGGCAAAACGACCGTTTGAAGGCTATCATATAAGCATCACAAAACATGACAAATAAATATGAATATTTCAGATAAAATTTAAAGAAATTCTGCCAAATATTCACTGATAATTTGTATTCCAGAGAAATTGAAAATGTGTTATTCTAAACTAATACGGCTGAACTGCGTATTTTGGTACTTAAGCGTTTATAAGTTGGCTCCTATTTGGAAGATAATTTAAATTTAAAAATTCTTGCTTTCCACCCACCAATTTTGTTCTTCTTCTTCTTAGGTGGCGACTGAAATAGACATCCTTATCTATTATATACAAAATAATTCCAAGCGCTTTGATCTTCTGCGCTTCTCCTCCAATTCGTCACACCAAGTTTCGTTAGTATTTCAAAAGCATAGTCCTTCCAACGAAATTTCGGTCGCTCTCTTCTGCGCCATCCATCTTTGATATCGAAAACTTTCCGTGCTGAAGCATTTGTGTCCATCCGTACAACATAACCCAGCCAATGCAATCGCAGTATATTAATGCGTTTGACGACGTCGATGTTGGCATATAGCAAATACAGCTCACTGTTCATGCGACGCTGGTACTTTCCGTTAAAGATATTTTCCGGAGTATTTTCATGTCGAAAACTGCCAGCACTAATTCATCTGCTTGTATCATAACCCAGGATTCTGCGCCATATAACAAGACAGGTAGAACCAAAGTCTGGTACAGTCGGATTTTTGTTTGTCGAGAGAGGGGTTTATCATTGAGTTGCTTGCTTAGCCCATAGTAACATCTGTTAGCAAGCAATACTCTCCTCTTTATCTCCATGCTGACATCATTCGTTTTGTTTACAGTGGTTGATGAATTCTTTCACCACTTCAAAATTATAGCTGGCAAAGTTCACAGAGTAGACTCTTTGCTCGTTGAAACCAATAACTTCGTTTTGTCCTCGTTTACCACCAGACCCATTTTCGCTGCTTCCTTATCGATGCTTGAGAAGGCTGCAGTAACATTTCGCATCTGCATATGCGAGTAACATTTATTAAAGATGGTACCAGTCGTGTTAACTGCAGCTTTTGTCATAACCATCTAAAACAGTATGCTGAAGAGATCGCACGATAGACTGTCACCCTGCCTAAATCCTCGTTTTTGTTACTAAGTCCTAAATCTTGATGTGCGCTAAACTGCGTTGTACCGAACGATGCTAAAAGATGCCGCAAACCCCTAACATATTTTGAGAGCGTCCACCGAAGACGGTTTATTAAGATATCGTAACATAATCCAAAAAATTCAAAATATTGCAAGGTTGAAAATAAATTGTACCTATAGGGCAATTATGTGTGTTAAATTCAGAAATTCTTCGGGCAACATTTTCCAAAAAAAAAAAAAAAATACTTTGTTTAAGGGCAAGGCCTATTTCGAGGCAGTTTAAGAAAAGTACAAAACGGAGTATGGCTTTGATACCAAATCCATTAGAAAATTGTTTGAGTTATGCAGGGTGGCGCAAGAATCGTACTACTGTCAACGGGGGCCGTTGAAAGAGTTTTTACCCAAAACTGCCCCAGAGACTTATCCGTCTCAATAGCATTTGCTTCCAGCCAGATGGAGTAACTGAAACGAAATCTTAAATATATGAAGTGTTACTAGCATTACTCAAAGGCTAATTGGATTTCGGAATTTTGAAGCTTGCCGGGTTTAATGGTAAAATTCAAGTTAAATTGATCAAATCTATGTATGCTAACTGAAAAACTGAAATTTTATAATTGGTTGTTAGTAAACAACTTACTTATTATTTACTATTACTATTACTTATTACTTACTTATTATGAAAACTATTCTCTATTTTATTTTTCTCAAAAACTGCAGAACATCTGAAAATGAAAATAGTGGTGAAATCCTTATAAATTGTGTTGGTAAAAAGCAAATCGTCGAAAGACCCAAATTTTACGAACCTTCGTTTCTCAATATCTCCAAAACCCAAAGACAATTCCTTATAAGAGACGGAATTCCTTTAAAACATTTAGCAACATTATAAGTTTTAGTCATTATACGTTAGTATGACTTTTTCTTTTGGCCTATTTTCCAACGTTGTTGTTTTCTTTCGAAAGGCAATAACTTGAATACACATTTACAAACACATCCAGTCATATACATTGTCATATTATATGTATATACAATATATTAATGAACATTTTGTACCTAATTTAAGTCTATACTTAGTCAAATGTACATGTCTGCCTACATCCATTCATGCATCTAATAGATATTGACGGTGGTGGAACTAAAAGAGATTAGACCACAACTATGTTGATTACAGAGGACAATCGTACGAGTATAATTTTCTATGTAATTTTCCTTTCCTCCTTATGTCTATGCATGCTTCTTTGTCTTTCATTTGTCCGGTACTTGGCAGCAGGGTGAATAAAGAGTTGACGGCAAATTTGAGTTCCTTTTGATATGGACTTACACCAACTTTAACTAAGACGGTAATACAGTAAAAATATGTTAATTTTCTTAAGATCGAAATATTCGTAGAACTCATATGTAATTAAAGAGAAGAGCAGTTAATAACTGTCAGAAGCCAAAAAATATGAGGTTCATGTTTGTATTTCCTTTAAAAGTCATGGAAGGGGTCACCGTTTGTAGCAAATTGTTCGGCAGCAGGTTCGAAGTTTTGTTTTACTTTCTTTTCGTACAAATAATATTTCAGTAGCAGAGTTTGGGCAGTGATTGGTGACGTACAAATGGTGAAGAAGAAAAATTTAGTAGGACAGAGAAATGAGCATAAAAGATTAATCATGTCATTATAATCTTTTGGGACAGACTAAGGAAAACATACCTTTCAATAGCGTCAACGAAATATGGACAAAGTGAGTTTTGTATCTGATAAAAGCGTAAATAATGCAGCAGCAATAAATTATTCTCTGTGGTATATTGAAAAAGCTCTGTAAAATAAGACTAAGCAGCTCTTGATGACAATGTCTTGAACCGGATGTAACTGACTAAATTAAATTTTAGCTATAGGTATTTGCCATCAATAATATAATTTTTCTTTGACTTTGGAATGTCTTATTAAGTTGATTGTTTTTCAACATTTAAAGTCGAAAAAATCTTTGTCATGTGTTATGCAGTATCCTTACACACCAGCACCAGGAGCGGTTTAACTGTGTCAGGTGTATAAACCTTAGTCGAGTGTTCATAACTTTTGGCCCCGCCTTATACCACCACCACAAGGTACAAATAATTTTATTATTGAAATTGAAGATATTGAAGATATAATTTTGTGGATTTGCATAACCGATTCTGGCCCCACCTCAATTGGTCGACCATTACGGTGTTCGTCATGGCAGCTCGTATGGCCTCGTTTAATTCTGCTACCCAATATTTTACATAAACGACGGAAAGGACTTGACCAGAATAAAATA
>JAHXMU010000115.1:440256-483189 GCA_019455685.1 Philornis downsi | reverse complement strand
CCAATATTTTACATAAACGACGGAAAGGACTTGACCAGAATAAAATATAGCTCCGTTTTAATATTGGTTGAACTGACACCTTAAAAATTGAAATATAATAATAAATAGCGGTGACCAATTTTTCCATGTTTACAAATCTACAGATATCGTTTAATATTGATGGCTCAAATAAAAATACTAAACAACGTGGCGAGTTGAAACTTAAAACATAGCCGAATTGACATATAGATGGTGCCGGTAGTGACCAAAAAATTATTTTGGCAAAAATTGGTAACCTTAAGGCCAGTTTTTTTTAACTACTAGTACCATCTATATATCAGTTCAGCCAGCTTTGGGACCATGATGATTATATCGGCTGGTTCACGTTATGCGATTAATTTATTAATCTATTATTATGTATATATAATTATATATATATATATAGTTATATATATATATATATATATATATATATATGTATATACCATACTATACTACTATATTGAAAGCAATCGTGCCACCTGTCTTGCAGCTTTCATATCTTCAAATCTTCGGTCAATATACGATATGTATAAATTTTTTAAATGTCTATCATTTCAGCTAGCTCACGTTTTGGAAGCTCGTACGGCCCCGTTTAAACTCTACTACCCAATACTTTACAGACGTAAAAGAAGGAGCAGATTCCCCCAGTGTAAAATCTAACTTAGCTTTAATACTGGTTGAACTCAGACTTTTCAAATGGAAATACTGAATTACGTAACGGTGATCAGTTTTTTCCATGTTTACAAATTCACCGAGATCGTTTACTTTTGATGGCTCAAATAAAAATATTAAACAATGCGGCGCTTCGAAACTTAGAAGTTGCCACTTTTCACCAAAATATTTTTTTCAAACTATTGACACCATCTGTACGTGAGTGAGGTCGGCTAGTTTTGGTATCGCCCTCGTTTGTTCAGAACGTGATTCATTTTCGTACGAAAGCGCTCATTCGTATGCGAATGCTTTATTTAGTTTAACATCAACACATGAAGTTCGTTTAGTAAATTAAATTAATTATTTTTGCCTAAATAACAATTCAAAATAGTAATATTGTAAATTGATTTGCTTCGTCACATTTTACGTGACCAACTGTTTCAATATTCAGATACAAATAATTCAGCGCTATATCTGCTGATGGGCGGCAAAAATGTGCAAAAGATCCACTTAATTGTTATTATGGTCGTCCATTTAATGATATCGTATCAACTAAACAATTCACTCGTGTCCCTTAAGAAACATAAAACCATTTCATGTCTAACGTTTAAGATAAATTTGTTTTCAAATATTTGTGACTGGCTGGGTCATAATGGGTCAAATATAATCTAATCGCTCTCATCAATTTACTTAAAGTAATTGTCGGCCATTCGAGCGGCATAGGAGCCGAGATCACGAAAGCACGAGTTTGCCAAAATAGCAGAACCGTAACAAACAGTCCGTTCCAAATTAAATGTGATGACATTTGACTAAAGTATTTCTTTTGCTTTTTCATATTAATAAAAATCTACAAACAACATTCACACAATCTGGCAAAAATGGGAGGTTATTTGGTTGTTAACATTAATACATATGTTAAATTGTTTGTTGTTGCTGTCGTTTCATCGGATCTGCTATGGAATGATTAGTTAAAGTTGTCAGTTTTTGACAAGTGCTGTCATCCAAATTTCAAAACATTGTTTTATTTGCTTGGTTCCAATACATGTTTGTTGCTATTGTTTTCCTTTGATATAAATTAGTTCTTGTGTTTAGTTAATTGGTTTCAAATATTTTACGAATTCAATAAATATTGTATTAGGCGAATTATTTTCGAAAATCCAGTTTAGCTCAAGAGGGGTCAAAAATGGGAACAGAAGAGGAGAGACAGCAAACTTGTTTTGAATTCTAATTTGAATGTCATACCTGAATGTTTGACTGCGTCTGTAGTGTCATCACTTTCCTTTGAATGCCAGTATGTTGGGAATTTATCATTTGAAATCTTTGCACTAGCTGGCAGCATTGTAATACCTAAGGTATTAGGTTTGACGTATTGATTGCTCCACTTTTGGAGGATGTCAATGAACTCAGATTGAACTTAGTTTGAACGACATAAAAGAATTTGAGTTCACTCATCTTTGCAACACGAAATGTTGTCACATATTTTAGGTAACTAGATTATGTAGGAAACTTTGTTCAACATACGAGTTTCCATACCCGTAATATTCATTGATTAGTTGTCATTATTTGATCTTTTTATTTAGAGAGATCAATGAACTTTTTTATGAATATTGCTGAACCATAACCGCTGTGTGAGTTGTAAGCAGTAAATTAATGAGGACGTATTTACTTATACGTTGCGCTTAATACAAAGAGAAAGGATCTGAATTATAGGCCGTAAGCTTCTAAATGGGGTTATCCAATGAGCTATAAAAAGTATACAGACGACATTTGGTGTATTTGCTGCCACAACTACAAAATGTTGACATTCTCGATATTATCATAGGCTATGTTAGGACGAGATTATCAAGTGAGGCCGCCCACACAACTTAACGATTTAAATGTTCATATCTCTTCAACTATTAGAGGTGTGACATAGAAAACAACATTTTCTTCTTTTTTTGGAAAACTTCTTCACTTCATTTCTATCGGAGAAATCGATATAGCGATCAAAGTTATCTTCATCGAAATTTAAGAGCATTTTATTGTCAATCACATAATTTCTTGTCATATGATTTTTTAAGTAACGATTGGAAAAAATATTATAGCCTAGCCCATACTACGCTAAGCTTTAAACGATCACATCTCATAAACTAATAAAGACAAATTTATGAGGTTTGTTACATATGCTGTTGGCATAGAGGGATAGGCGGTTTAGTGACACTTTATTCTGGAATTCATACAATTTTTAATAATACTAAATTACCATCAGGACCAGATTACATTTCGTTCGCATAACCCCAGGTTCAACTCCGCATACAGCCACCCATCATTATTTGAGCGGCGATCACCTCGATGTGTCTGACAAATATTTCTAGTAATCGACAAATCTTGTAAATACTTCTAAAATTGTGACGTTCGGAATTGTCATTAGGCTTTTGACCTCGCTGAGTTGAGTGAGTCTAAAAACACAGTTGCTACTGTCAGGGCTTGGCCACGTGAATCCGAGCGTTGTCATGCTGAAGAATGACTTTTTCGTGCTTCTCCGCGTATTGTGGGCGTTTCTTCCGCAGAGCTCCGCTTAATCTCATTAATTGAAGTCGATACCGATCCCCAGTGATGGTTTCGCTTGGTTTCAAAAGCTCGTAATAAACAGCACCAACCTGATCCCACCCAACACGGAGCATAACCTTCGCAGCGTGAATATTCGGCCGAGACGACCACGTAGAAGCATGACCGGGCAGCCTTCATGACCTTCTTTTCTTTTCTTTTCTTGTAATGAATCCATTTTTTATCACCCGCATTTGTTCACAGACGAAAAAACGACGCTCGATGTCTCTTGGCTTCAACTCATAAGAAATCCAAGTTCCTTGCTTTTGAACTTTTCCCAACATATTCAATCGCTTGGAATTAGCTTGGCGGGTATATCCTAATACTGAAACAAGCTCTACCTGCGTTTGACACGGATCCTCATCAAGCACTGCCATCAATTCAGTGTCTTCGAAGGTTTTTCGTCTTCCCTCATGCGAATTGTCGTCAACTTCAAAATCACCGTCTTTAAAGTGATGGAACTAATCTCGATACGTTGTTTCACTTAAAGCAGCATGTCCGTAAACGGATTGAAGCTCTTGATGAGCTTCAGAACTTTCCGCATATGACGATTATTTGGCACGAATTCTCATATGGTTATGGGGTTATGTCAAGCAATAACTATGTATTAAACAGTAAATGAGGCGATCCCGCAGTGAATAATTTCCTAATAAGCAAACGCCTGGATGAGCATGGAGGTCATTTACGGTCTATCATGTTCAAAACCAATTAGTTATAATATATAAAATAAAATAGAATTTTCTCTACAATAAAAAAAAAAAAAAAATAAATAAGTGAAATACATTGATTAAAAAAAAGCTTTTTGAATTTCTTATTGTAGCACAATTGGTGCGGCATCCTGTAGAAAGCGCGTAAGCTCACTAAATGTGAGATGCATGGTAGTTTTGTTTTATTTTTCTTTTTGTTGCAGCGAATGCCTAGTCAAGCATAAATGCATAAATATTTACATTTACGGCTGCGATCTGGCATCATATTAGGCAGTGCGACGTTTTAAGAGACTGCACACAGATTTACAGCGGTCACCGTGTCCACCAACCAGCCATCCAGATATAAATACCTTCATTCCTCCTAATGAAGGTCTAATAATGGTTTAGCGCTTCCACTTTCTAATTTCTACAAATAGGAAATATCGCTTTTCCCTTCCCAAATCCATCAAATATCACAGCATATTAAGGTACATGTAACACTTGCCTACAAATTTGGAAAAAAAAATGACTGCAGAACCGAAGCATGTTTCTTAACTAATTCTGGCATAAGAATTGGGCCATCACGTCTTGTTCATTTTTTTATCGCATGCTGGCAATACTGTAAAATACTCAATGCTGATACTACAATTTCACAGCTATTAATTTGACAGAAGCCCACATTCATTCTAAATCTTCATAATAGTAGCGCTGAAGCACGTCAAGGAGATCGTATGTTACTGATTCAAGCTATTTTTGCTTTGTGTGCGGTGAATATTTGGTTGAAAAAGGGGAGATGAAATATCAGAATCAATAATTTTGGTTTTGCTGTCAGAAACTTGAGCAAATAGTTGCAATAGTTGCAGAAATGTTTTACACAAGTGGTCATGCCAAAAAGATCTATTTTAAATTTCTATTTGCAATACTTTGGAGAGAGTCAAGTAACTACCAAACCGATTGTTATTTCTGTTTAACAAAAGTTGCTGGATTCAATATGAAAAATCCAAAAAACTATTACTTTCGCGAATGTCCCATTGGTTTCCAAACCAGTTCAATGTCCACCAAATGACCCATAACCAGTGATTCCCAGTGCTACGAGCAGTGAGTCCGAAACATCTGTCACCAGCAGTGGTAATTTGTATGTAGCCTGATGATGAACGCCATTTAGTGACTCAAGCTAAGCTGAATGATCTGCTTCGGGATTTACTTTTAATGAAGTGAGACACAGAATTACTAACTTCATGCAAGCAGCAGTGGAAACATCTTGCCGTTGGGACGAATGTAACAATCTATAGTGAAAGAAGCTTGGAATTGGCTACATATTTTGGAAAGACACTTTATTCTATACTGTACTGATGTTGATGGTTTATTTCAAAAAATGAACCAGCCATATGACAAACCTGAATGGAGATTATTTATTGATGACTCTAAGTACAGTTTAAAGGCTCTTCTTTTGCATAATGGGAATGAAAAACCATTCATACCAACTGATCATGCCGTTAATACAAAGGAAAATTACGATTCAATGACTGAAATTTTGATATTACTCAAATACAACGATAATAAATGGAAATTTTGTGATACCTTAAGGAGTGTGATTAAAATTTCTTTGTATATGTAGTCAAGACCATTGTAAAAATCTGTAAATTAATCCGTTTTAGATCATTGGTTTGTTGACTGATAAGCAAGCAGGTTTCACAAAATATTGTTGTTTCCTTTGTGTATGGGATAGTCGCGCTACATGTCATCATTACGTCAGAACAGAGTGTCCAAAAAGAACTGAGTGATCAGCAGGAAAACAGAACATTTCAAATTAATCATTAATTGATCTAAATGACGTTCTTCTTCCGCCGCTGCATATAAAATTGGGTCTTTTTAAGTACTTTGTCAAGGCTTTGGACAAAAATGGCGCAGCATTTGAATGTTTGTTAGGCGTTTTTTCCTAAAATTTCATATGCTAAAATCAAAGAAGGCATATTTGTTGGCCCTCAGATCGGGAAGCTATTGAAAGATGACAATTTTTCACAATGTTTGTTTGAAAAAGAATATGCAGCCTGGAAATCTTTCAAGAGCATCGTGAACAGCTTTCGTGGAAACAATACGATTGGAAACTACAGACAAATTGTTGCTGAATTATTGGAAAATTATCAGGAATTAGGTGCACGAATGTCAGTCAAAATGCATTTTCTTCATTCGGATTTAGATTTTTTTCACAAAACCAAGGTGCGGTGACCGACGAACAAAGGGAGCGTGATCACTGAGATTTTATAGAAATTGAAAGAAATTATCAAGGATTTTGGAACGAAAGCATTTTGGGAGACTATTGCTGGACTCTAATACGTGAAACCAAACCAATAAAATACCAGCGGCGTTCAAATAATGCCATTTACTTTTGAAAATTTATTGAGTTTTAACCAAACTAATGATTTTTTATGTAAAAAACGAATGAGAACATTTTTTTTGTATCTCGAAAATCTGAAGTGATAGAGAAAATTCAATTACAAATTCGAATTCAGTCCACCAAATTATCCTAGGAAAGATATTTGGTTGCTCCAGTCCAAAACCTTGTTGGCTAGTGTAATTAAAAAATACATCACTGATGATCACCTGGTTGCAGCTGAGGTATGCACTAGATTGAGCAGAGCGAAAAATCGTAGTCGAGTACCATTAGGGAACGTTATAATGTGAAGAAATGGAGGAAACGCACCGACACTTCAAGCGGGAGAGTAAGGATATAGTAAGATGCAGGGACAGAGTTTTCAAATCTTCCAATACTTGTTGTCCCATGGAATATGAAGGTGTCAGATATACCCCCTAACACACCGCTATTGTTTTCGAAACAATGAGGTCAAAACATACAAACCGAAACAAAGTCGAGACTCGTAAAGTCATATGACTCTCAATCTGTTACAATATTAGAAATACCTATTTTACATTTTGTAAATACTTTACTTTCTAACCAAAAATACCGCCTCGGAGCAGTGCACCTTCATGCCAAACTATCTGAATGCCAAACTATCTGAACTGAAGAAAGGCGACTTCCAACATACCAAAGTAATACATGTAACATGTTCTAAATGGTCATTAAAACCCATATCTTGTACCAACAATCGCCTGTAAAATGAGTGAAAACATGTCTCAACTAAAATATTTGTTTTTGTTCCTGTCTAAATTATATTAAAAAAAGAAGACATAAAAATGTTTAGGAAAAGTGTGAATCAATTAGTTCATAGACACAAAACTCAACTCATCCAACAACATACTTCCCCCGAAGAAAGAACAATTGTAGGGATGGAGTGTTGGTAATTACATTTTTATGGCAACAAAAATCCCTAAAACTTTATTACTTCGAACTAAAAAATTTATTTTGGTGGAGTTGTGGACAATCATTATAATGATAAGAGTTCTTTAAGTGAATTTCAGTTAATTTCACCATGAAAGCCAACGTTAGTGACATAACTAATGTGAACTGCCAGTGTTGATGACTATCGTTTGTTATTATTTTGAAAACAATTAAAAGTCATAAAATTCTTTTTCCACCCATGCCAACTTAGTGTTAAATGTTGATGTTATACTATTTTGTCCCCACCTTTTTAATACTGGTGATATTTTTATGGGCCTTAATTAGGAGTACTTTATTATAAAAAACGTTTTCCAGATTAAGTTTTTTTTTAATAGTAATGGTGCCATTAAATATTTTAAATGGTCTGTACTGTATCGAACAGTCACGATCATTGTTTCGATCTTTATGAAACTTCAAATGAAGCAAGCAGAATGGCAAATAGTCCCATAAAATTACAGAACATTATGCAGGGGCGATGTTGCCTAAAGTGTTTGTATTTAAAAATGATAAACATTTTTATACCTTCCATCGAAGAAATCATTTTCAGTAATAAATGTCTGTTGGCAGAATTTGTTTTTGATGATTTTTTCGTCTATTGAGCGATGTCGGCCTTTCTGACTAAGTGGCTCGCAAAAATGGTTGCTACAGAACATCTTCAAGAAATATCTTAGAACGTATATTAGGTGCGCAACTAAGTTTGCCAATAGATGGCGCCAACTGTAAGTGCTAGTCGATTCTGCCATAACTTAAACGTCACGAGCCAAGTTCAGATATATGGTAAAAATACCGCCTCCACATGATAGTGATTTTCTTTCGATGTCATATTCTTTTGGTTGTGTGAATATGTGTGATTTTGTGCCAAATAATCGTCATATGCGGGAAGTATTGATTTTCTTCTTTCAATCAAATAAAACTGCAGCTGAAGCTCATCGAGAGCTTCAAAACGTTTCCGGAGATGCTGCTTTAAGTGAAACAACGTGTCGAGATTAGTTCCGTCGCTTTAAAGACGGTAATTTTGGTGTTGATGACCATTCGCGTGAAGGAAGACGAAAAACCTTCACAGACATTGAATTGGCGGCATTGCTTGATGGAAATCTGTATCAAACGTAGATACAGCTTGCTTCGGTATTCGGAGTTATCCATTCTCTATTCCAAGCGATTGCTTGCGTTGAGAATGATTCAAAAGCAAGAAACTTGGGTTCCTTATTAGTTGAAGCCAAAGGACGTTGAGTGTCGTTTTTTCGCCTGTGAACAACTACTTCAGAGGCAAAAAAGAAGGGGTTTCTTCATCGTATTGTAACGCACGATGCAAAATGGATTCATTACAGCAATCCAAAGAAAAGAAAGTCATTGAGGCTGCCCAGTCATGCTTCTATGTAGGCGCCTCGGCTGAATATTCACGCTGGGACTGTTATGCTCCGTGTTTGGCGGGATCAGGTCGGTGTTATTTATTATGAGCTGTTGGAACTAAGCGAAATCATCACCGGCATATTCTTCAAATATTGCGCCGTCCGATTTTCGTTTGCTCTGCTCGATGGCACACGGTCTGGCTGACCAGCAGTTCCACTCATATTCCGACATCAACGAATGCTAGGTTCGTGGATAGCCTCAAAAGATGAACGGTTTAACCATGACGAAACTCCGGCTTTACCAGAAAGATAGGAAAAAGTAGTAGCTAACGATGGGCAATACTTTCGATAATTCATTTGTAAACATGTTTTCATAATAAAGTTGTAAGTCCAATATTTTGCCAGATCATATCCCAACATTTTCTTTAATGATCTATCCATTTTAGTATCCCAAACAAAAACGAACGATTTTTCGAAATGAATTTTATTCCCTACCTCTGAATTCGTATACTGCTGCACTCCAAATTTACGTCTTTTGTATTGGCTAGAGTGCTTGACAAAATTTAAAAAATCGACTAACTAACCACGCCCTTTTGGTACCTCCTATACAAAAACCCGAATTAATGAAAATATTCCTCGAGCCTTTTGTTTATTCATACTAAAGTCAGTGGAGATAAGTACAAGTAAAGCGTGTAATAAAATAAAATCTGATAGTGAAAATGAGTCATATTGTCACCTCTCTTCTGGTATCCCTCTAAAAAATTTGGTTATTTTCCAAAATATGTGTACTTTTAATATTCTTATGCATTCGTCTAATTATATTTGCAATGAGCCCATTAACAGGTCAATGATTTTGTTTAATAGATTCTGCAACAACATTGACCTTTGCCTGCCTCATAATGTCTTTAGGCAATTAGTATGTAATTTATTAAATTAGTTAAGTTATTTACTTTATTTTTGTTAATTAGTTATATAAGATATTTGCTGGTCTGTAAGGATATAATCCATAGACTAAAATAAACAAATGAAATGAAATGAAATGAAAATTCGATTTTTTCTTTATAAATTGAAATCAATAAGGCGCAATAACCTAAGCTTTTGCCCATAACTTTATAAAGCTTGGAAAAATTAAGAAAAAAAAAATCAAGCAAACAATCATGTCTCCACAATAATAACTGATTTAATCCATATATTGTTGATTTCATATCTTTTCAGCAGTTGCTCCGAATTCACTCAAACTTGGCACACTTACTCGTATAGTTCTGGGAATGAAAATAGAATACAATATTGTTGGTACCTTCATAATTTAACCCATACATTCCTACACTCATATCTTTCATTCGATCGTTCTAAAATACCCATAAACTAGCTTTTCGAGTATAATTTTCGTCCAAAATTTAAGGCTCCCAAAGCAATAAGTGAGCACCATCGGTCATGCCTTCAACAGGCAAGCGAATAAAAGGATGAACATGTTAGTTATAGAATAGTTTTAGTGCATTAAAAATGTATACGATAAATTTTCACTTATGTTTGGATATTTACCCACAATGTCCCTATATGAAAATAGAAGATATGAATTATCTATTTAGTGGTTTCAAAATAGCCGGTCTGGCAAGGCTGTCAGCTGTTAAATACCTGTACTCTAAAGTGTTACATATTTAGTGAAAGGCTTTCCATTTAGTGAAGGCGATCCATCGTTTAACAACCGAATAATGCACAAAAATAGTTAAAACTTACTACAAAAGTGATGATTCGCACGTGGTCACTTTTCGTTTATTATGGGTTAATTATGATCGTCATAATCAAATTACTGTGCAAAGAATTGACAAGATTATAATGAAATTTTAAAAGACTGGAAGCGTTACAGAGGTGGTCAGGCCTGTGCATAATCGCAATGTATGCATTGCCGAAAATATCGCGTCTGTTAGTGGAACTGAGGGGAATAATCCGAATGATTACCGACTTTCTTTGGTTTCCAGTTGAAGATTATGAACTGGACGATGTGTAGTTGACAAAGGCGGTGCCACGAGCCCCTATTTTGGGCTTTATTGCATGAGAAATTTCTAGAAAGCATAATTTAATGTTTTGGCGACATCAATTGGCGACCAAGGTCATGCGATTTGACGCCGTTTTTGTGGAGCTACGTCAAAGACTGTGTTTACGCGGATAATCCCCAAACGTTGGAGCATTTTAAAACCAATATTTGTCGAATTATCGCCGAGATACCGCCCGAAATGTACTAAAAACTGGTCGAAAATTGTAATACTTCAAAGGGATCCACTGCACCAACCAATCCAGTCTTTTAAATGACATTGTATTGCGTACATAATTGCAAGCTCCAAATATTATAAAGTTCCATCGAAATCATAGGGTATACAAATTTCTATTTTGTCACGCATGTGAAATCTTCACAGATTTATCACATATGATTTTTGGCTGGATTCTTCATTTTGCAAATTTAAATGCTGAAGAATTCACAAATTTGATTAATTGCTGCTTGTTGTTTAATAATCTGTCGACTTAAATACCATTTTATATCATTTTCTAACTCTCTAATCATTTTCCCATTCGATTCAAAAGATGACAACATGTATAATAGAGATGTTTTGGTTGGTTTGTCATTAGAGTTCAATGACCTCCTCCAGTTTGAATAACTGATTCTATTCTTAGTTTTTTTGTTCTTTTTTTTTTGTATTCTTTCAATTAAATTTACCTTTCACCTTAGAATTAATTCTAAGAATAAGAAATCGAAGAACGACAGTTTGAAACCAACACATCGATTAAATCAACTCCACAATTAATTACAAAATCGAGACAGCTTGCTGCTTCTAGATCCATGGCGAGATAAAAGACAATGGTTAATGACTGAAGAGCACAATCTATAAAAATGTAATTAACAATAGCCTATACCCAAACGAGAAAAAAATTGAATCGAACGTTATGAAGCGGATAAAATGCAGCTGACCCTTACAACTCTATTCACTTTTGAAAGCGATGATTATTTGTTTTCTTCTGTGCGACATTTTCCTATTCTCTTGAAGTTTAATATCAAACTTCCAATACTATTTTAGTCTGTAAGTCTAAATAGGCACAAGATTAAATTTTTGTTGTATTAATG
The DNA here is from genome assembly GCA_019455685.1 of Philornis downsi. Taxonomy (NCBI): domain Eukaryota; kingdom Metazoa; phylum Arthropoda; class Insecta; order Diptera; family Muscidae; genus Philornis; species Philornis downsi. Next base: position 471,438 of record JAHXMU010000115.1, on the reverse strand, counting down.
GTCATATATGAAATCCCTGATGTTTGGGCCGCTCAACCGCCATAATATCGGTACTGATAATGACGTAAGAAAATATAAGAAACAAACAATAAAACCATGATGACGACACCAACATACGCCATAAGAATAACAGTTTAAAGTATATATATTTATTCAAAGTACACGTTTTATTAGTTCCAAATCTTTACAAATTGACAGATCCTGTCAAATAAAAGACTTGATCATTTGAATTGATCATTCAAATTAATTGTCAAAATTCTTTTTATTGCGAAGTTGTTACAACTATCCTCTTTACTGAAGTGGTGTTTGAGCGCGATCTATCACTTGGTCTGTTGCCAGTCTTCGGTTTTGTTGGTTTATCTCAAGAGGGTTTTCCGATTTTTTCAATAGATAAAAATATCAAGCAAAAAACCGTTTCAAATTTTTGTACTGCAAGTGAAATTTCTTGTTCCAATTCACTGAACATGTTACACGCGACCTATGGTGGATCGATTTTATCAAGAGCATATGCGTATGAGGGAATATACCGGGTTATCCATTTTTCGGTTTAAAAGTAAAGTTAAATGAAGCAGACATGAAGCTATGATTTTGATGCAACTTTTATTTCATTATAATTTTTAGTCCTTGCCATTATGTACGAAATACAACGTCATTTAAATGATCATCTCTGGATTGGTTGCAGTAGTGGATCTTTTTGAGGTAGTTTTTAACTACTTTTTCCCACATTTCCGACGGTATCTCGACGATATCTTGACAAAATGCTGGTTTTCAAATGCTGCAACATTTGGGGATTATCCGCGTAAACACAATCTTTGACGTAGCCCCACAAAAAAAGTCTAACGGCGTCAAATCGCATGATCTTGATGGCCAATTGATGTCGCTAAACCGTAAAATTACGCTTTCTGGAAACTTCTCACGCAATAAAGCCGAAATCGGTCATGTTGTGAGGCACCATCTTGTTGAAACCACATATCAAAATCTTCAACTGTAGGCCAAAAAAAGTCGGTTATCATATGACCATAGCGCTTTGGCTTGAAATTCGGCTTATACGCCACACTTTCACTTACAGAAGCAACATTTTCAACACTGTGTACATTTCGATGATTCACAGGTCTGACCACCTCTGTAACGCTTCCAGCCTCTTTAAATTTCTTTATAATCTTGCCCATTCTTTGCACAGTAAATTGATTATGATGACCATAATCACCCTGTAATGCATGAAAAGTGGCCACTTTTGAATCACCACTTTTGCAGTAGGTTTTAACTATTTTTACGCTTTCTTCAGTTGTTAAACGATCGTAATACGTAAATGGCAAACCGTTCACTAAATATATAGCACTCCACATGACAGGTATTTAACAGTAGTATATTTAAAAGCAATCGATATATGGTGGAAGACTTACCTCGTTCTAACGGGTTTCCAATGTCTTCGACAGGGATCAACAGGAACCCTGGAATCTTCATATATCTGTGGTCACAACCCATAACAGCCTAAGTCTGTTTTTCAATATTTTCAGTACAGGAGTTCAAAGTTTTGAATCTTCACTGAAAATTAGGAGAAGATGTTTTTTGGAAAACTTTGCTACAGATTCCAAGGAAACGAATTTCTTTACTTAGTTGTTAACAAAAAATAGTTGTTTATTCTCACAGTCAAAAGATATTATCGAAAAAGACACTTAGGCTCTTATGAATTGTTGAACGAAAGAAAGTCAAAAAGTTCAAGTTGAGTTAGGCTATTATTCCAGATTAAATAAAAAACTTAAAGTGCGCCTAAATTGACATAAATTATTATTCTATGTCAAAATATTTCAGATTCAGAGCTTAACTCAAGTTAGGAAAACAAAATTGTTTCCTTATTTTTTTAGATTAACGACTTAAGTTGATTTAGGCAATGATGAAAAAATAATGTTTATATTTGTTGTAATCCTAAATTGACTTAGGCAGTTATGCCAAAACAGTCATTTAGAAAAATAACTTAAGCTATTAGGTTTTTTAGGATTAATTGCCTTCCTAGAAGAGATACAAACCTGAACAATTTAGGGCAAATAAATTTAGATACGCTGAATACGATGGTGCTAATAACTCAATTGTGTCCTAACTCGAGTTAGGCTGTTACGGGTTGTGACCACAGATATTAAAAAATTATGTTCATCATAATCCGTTATTATTCAGGTGTCATCAACGACATATACAATAACAGAATGGGCATTCCGCGTGAAACGGACAACAAAAATTTTCGAAATGGTTCTTTGGATGTGTTTCCCTTCTAGTACACAATAGAAATTCTGAATATAATAATAATATAATATAGTACTTCTAGTGCTTCGTCAGTGCTTCTTAAGCTTTATTAAAGAGTTATGTGCCACGTGGTTTAAAGGTCGATTTTATTTGTGTGTTAAGATGATATATTTTTTGCAAAAGTACATTTTTTCAAAGTTTAACGTTGTCGATTGAGAACGTTATAATTTATTCCATGAAATTTCAAATTTCATAATACCTGTTAGTGCAACGATTGAAAGGAATCTTCCGCATTATATACTGTATTGCCACAGTTGTGTAACAATAATAGGCATCTTCTACTGATTTTTTTATTACATGAAGTTCTTCGCCTTTTGCACCGTGTACCACAGCATGTGATAAAGGTATTATAATGAGCGCTACGACAGGTTCAATATAAACTGACACTTATAGCTTTTTCCGCCGAAAATCTTGGTGGTCAGTATCTGATTGTGATATAATATGCACAGTGGGCCACTTTTGGTAAGCAGAACCAGCTTTTGATATGCTATGAGATGACCCCAAACGTAATATTACAATGCCCACTAGCCAAGATAAAACTTTCGCGAAAAAGCTAAAAAAAGGTAACTTTTAGAAAGAAAATTAATGTAGTTTGAACTAATGTATATCAGTGTTTATTGTGTTTTATAAGGAGATGAGATTTTTACTCACAATAATAATTCCTGTACGATAAGATTTACATTTGAATTATAACAATTCGTTTATAGAATTCTTAAGAAATACAAAGAAGTGCAATCTTCATTCAGTCAACGGCATTTTCTCTTTGTTTTTTGTCACTACATCCAATTACCTTAGGATAAAATTTTAATTACATTTTTTTTTTTAATTTTATAATTTATGGTCAGAGACCATCTGGTACCTTTTCTAAGGCGTAATTTTTGAATTAAAAGTTATTTTGTAATATTTTAATATTTGTGAAATATTTTTTCAAAGTCATTAAAATAACAAGAACTATATTCTGATTCATTTCAGATAGTAATATGTACACTTACGAGTAAATCGGATATTTTCTGCCCATCAAAACGAAGACAAACATTGAGTTGCATGAAAACTGCGCCATTGATTTAAGTGGTATTCTCAACCACACTAAACCTATTTAAATTGTTCCAAAAATCTGCAGTAAACGATGATTCTAAAGCTACGACCACGGCCCAAAACTTGTCGAGCTTACAAAGAAAAAAAACAAGTTGAGAAAAATAGTCTTAAGTTATCAACATAATCTCCTTTTAGCTCGATACAGTTTTCCCAGCGATATCCAATACATTCTATATCCTGCTTATAGTAAGAACTGTCAAACTCCTTAAGATAACTATCAACCGTAGACTTCACTTCTATATTGTTGGAAAATCTTTTACCATTTCAAATGGAAATGGAAATAGAAAATAGTCCGAGAGAGCTCTATCTAACGAACAAGTTGCGTGATGAAGCAATTCGAACTTTAAATCATTAATTTTGGCCATCGCAATAGTGGATGTGTGAACTGAAGCATTCCAGTCCACTGCTTTGAATGTTTCTTTGCCTCAAGTGTGAAATAGTGGACCCAAACATTTGGATATACGATTTATACCATTGTTTGAAATGACTGCAATTTCAGCTAGCTGTGGATTTTCTATGCAATGTTTGGCGTGGGCACCTTAGCTGGTCGACCATTATTGTGTTCTTCTTGTGATTTTACTTGCGGAATAATTGAAATGTTAACATTTGTCAAAAACTGACTGGCTTTTCACGATTCCATCATAAACTTTTACATCGGATGCATTTTCTTCGATGTGCATGCACGCCATCAAACAGTGAAAAGGATTGTTTTACTTAGGACAAGAAACAATAATTTTAAATAAGAAATATGTGATTAAAGGGTGTCCCAACAAGAACGCAAGATTTAAATGACAGACGCAGCAATTGAATTGTTTCTCTGGCTGTATGGCATGTGGCGCCGTCTTGTTGAAACCACATGCCCTCCACATTCATTTCTTCAATTCAATTCTATATTTGTTATTTTTATCTCACTAACAGACCCAGTTTTGATACATTTATCCATTAATCTCTTTACAGTGGACTCTTTTGGAGCATTATTGTGACCCCAAATTGATCGCAATTTGTGAACTGTAGCCGCACCACCATTTCACCATTTTGGTAAAACAATTTCACAATGAGAATGCGTTGTTCACAATGGAGCGTGTAGCGCTCCATTTGTACTAACCTCGTACCTTCTACTAGCAAACAATAACAATTGTTCAAATGTCAAACAATGACACTTCGAATGGCGCCAAATTTAAATCTTGCTTTCTTGTTGGGACACCCTTATATAGCTTTATATTAAGTTAGAATTTAGCTTACTTCATCTTTGAAAATGTCCGATTAATACAAGAGACAAGAATTTACATAATTTCAGCTTGCCAATTATGAACTCTAGAGGAAATATTGAGTTTTACTCAAAAGACAGAAAACTTTAAAACAGCTTTCTATTAATGTCTATGTGTGTAAAACTATTAGTTTTTCAGTTGATATTAAAATTTTAATATGTTATCGAGCCTATTACAGATGCCAACACTTATTTGACGTTATGTCTAAAAAACTATAGAAAATATTTAAAGATTGTACATAATTTAGGAAAAGTTTTCTGAATAATTGGGAAATTTTCGACTACTTTACAATGTTGTGAATAAAACTCTATACATAGAATTTATTTCAAAATTGGTTTTGTTTAAAAGTTCGATACAGCCGAAACAAAATCGCAATTTGGGAAAGGTTTTCTGAATAATAGGGAAACTTTCGACTGCTTGACAATGTTGTAGGCAAAAGAAGTTTGTACAGAGAATATACCGTGGCCATAAAGTGTGAAATATAGTGAAAGCGGGCAAAATTAGAATCCCCCAAAAGAGGCAATTCCTCCATTTATCCGTTGTTGTTCGAAAAATCGCTAAAAATTTTCGTTCGGGTTTGGTTATCAGTTGTCTTGCCAATGACAATTGGCCGCCTTGGAGACTTGGATTTGTGACCACTTACACTTTTTGTGACCACTTACACTTTTGCTGTTAAAAAATAATGTTGCGAGAATAATCTAAAAACTATTAAAGCGGTTAAGGAGATTATCGTCCGAACCCTTTCTGACATGTAGTCGACAAATTGTTGAAATTTTTTTTTAGGAAAAGATGCGCTACTGTTATGCCACGTGGGACATTTTTTTATTTTTGTTTACTATCTAAAGGATCGATCTTCTGTAGCAAAATCGAAGGACTCGGTTTCAACTCAAAGAAAAGTTTCAGCAGGAGTTCCGCAGGGCAGTATACTAGGCCCTATACTATATACCATCTACACCTCTGACATGCCTGTTCATTCTCTAATTCAAACCTCAACTTTCGCTGATGACACTGCATTCATGAGCACTAGCACTTGCCCATTAATGGCTTCTAGACAACTGCAGTCTCATATACACACATTAGAATCTTGGCTCGAAAAGTGTAAGATAAAAGTAAATGCCACTAAGAGTGTACAGGTTACATTCTCTCTTAGACAGAACAATTGCCCAGCTTTCAACATTCGCGGTAGTACCATACCCGTTCATAACCATGTCAAATATTTGGGTATTCACCTAGACCGACGTCTCACCTGGAAAAATCACATTGACTCAAAAACCATACAATTGAAATTAAAAATGGCTCAACTCCACTGGCTTATTGGGTCCCAGTCTACTCTCAGTTTGCAAAATAAAATCACCATCAACAAAACCATATTGAAGCCAATATGGACATACGACATCCAATTGTGGGGAACGGCATCGGCTTCTAACATAAATAAGCTACAGAGAAGACAGTCAAGAATACTGCGCCAAATTTGTGGTGCCCCATGGTATATTAGGAATGGTAACATACACAAGGATTTAAACATTCCTTATATTTCAGAGGAAATAAGAAAATTAAGCTGGTCATATATAGGTATATCGAAGTTGTCCTCCCACTCAAATCCACTAGCTCAATACATTCAACATTTTCCCGGTCATATATGGCTAAGAAGAAAGGATACGCTAGACTTGGTTCGGTGATGAAAAGTTCGGCTCAACAAAAATAAGATCCGGCAATGGCAGGATACTTTAGTTTAAGATAGGATTAAGATTTGAATACTTATTGTAAGAAAGATTCAATAAAGAAAATGAATGAAAAAAAAATTATTTACAATTAAAGACGTATACCTTTAAGTTCTTAATTGCCATCTCCCTTGACAGCACTACAACTCAAGAGCTTAATGATTTTAAAGTAAATGAAAATGTAATTAAGCGCTGTAGAAGATGATAGCAGATACTGGTAACTTTAAATTTGATGGACTTTCGATATACGTGTAAAACACTTGTCCCTCAGAGACTTCACAAACCTTTTAACATGTGCTTTTGGCTCTAAGACCACGGTATCGTATTTACATTTATTTGTTCCTTCTTGTTTACGCTGTGGCTAATGCCAGATAATGATGTTGTCGTGAATGAAGAAAAACGACGACACAACAAAGCAAAGACAGTCAGCCAAAAATAACATTTAGGCTGACAGATCTATACAGAGTTAAGCCAACAGAGCAGGTTTACAACTCTAAACGTTGTGTAAAAACAACAACAGCAACAACAATAACCCACAAATGTCAGTGAGGCAGATAGAAAAAATATGACGGATGACTTTTGTCCGAAATGACACTTGTTATTATCGTTTTCTGTTGTTTTCATTCGTACTCGTTTTACATTTTGAGCCGCTTTTTGGTTCTTGGCATTCTTTTGGGATACCACCATTGAATGTCAAGATGATACATCATTTTTGTTGCTCGTTACAATAACAAAATATAAACAAATTGAAAACATAATAATTTTTGTGCGCCTTCGGTTGTGGCGATATTTTGACATTTGTAGAAAGAAGCCTAATGAAACGACACAGCAGGCACGAATGGGCCCAAATATACCCGTAGCAACAACTACTACGTCCAAAACATCTATGACAAGTAATATAACAGCAGCGAGCATAGCCCATAATAATAGATGCTTGACTTGAGACAAACAAATGATTTGTTTGACGAAAGGGGCCCATTGACAGCTACCAATCACAACAATCAGCCATTCACTCTCTTACTATGCCCGTCCGTCCATCCGTCCGTCCGGCCATGTGCCAGTCTTTTCAACCATCAACAATTGTGTACCGGTGAATGAACGCACGGCTTGAACAGTGAACGTTTACCTATCACTCACTCTATGGGAGGAACATCAACACTTGACACAAAATGCTTAACACTTGACAATAGACAATAGAGAAGCGTGTCAAGCGCCACTAAAGCGAACTGGAGCATTTGGAGCGGATTACACATGCGCATTTACATATTTAAGTACTAAGTGAGAGTTGAGGTCTGAAATCGATATTGGGATTAAAGAGTGTGTCTATTGCGCTTTATTTTGTTAAAATGTATTTCAATAAAGAAGGAAAAACATTACGTAAGTATTACGTCTTTATGGTAGAAAATATCAATTTCTCTGCGAGGTGCTAAATTTGTGTTCAACAATTTTACGCTTGAAAGATATTACAAAAACATATTGTAAAGGGTGTCCCAACAAGAACGCAAGATTTAAATTTGTCATTGTTTGACATTTGAACAATTGTTATTGTTTGCTAGTAGAAGGTACGAGGTTAGTAAAAATGGAGCGCTACACGAATGAACAACGCATTCTCATTGTGAAATTGTTTTATCAAAATGGTGAAAGTTTTGCGCCTAAAGTTCGCAAATTACGATCAATTTGGGGCCACAATAATGCTCCAAAAGAGTTAACTATAAAAAGATTAATGGATAAATTTGCCAAAACTGGATCTGTTAGTGGTGTAGAGACAACAACTGTATGTGATGTGGCACCGTCTAGTTGATACCACATGTTAATCAAGCCCAAAGCATGCAGTTGTGGCATTAAAAAGTTTTCAATCATATCACGATGTCGCTCCCCATTGAGAGTTACCGTTACGCCGTTTTCAGTTTCATGGAAGTAAGGCCCAATAATTCCTGCTTAACAAATTGCACACTAGACTGTCACTTTTAATGGATGCAAAGCTGACTGATGAATAATTTGAGGGTTTTCCATTGCCCAGAACTGACTATTCTGTTTATTCACATATCCATTCAAATGAAAATGGCCTCGTCACTCATTATGATTTTTTCATGAAAATCGGGGTTGTCATGGACGAGCTGTAACATCATATTGGCATATGTACGGCGGCGTAAATGGACTTGTGGAAGAAGTTCTTGTGTCAACTGAATCTTAAATGGGAAACAAATGCAAATCCTTGTGCAAAATTGACCAAGACCAAGCTCCTGAGCACGGCCTCGAATTGAGTTTGATGGATTGTTTTGAACACTTTCTTGAACAGCAGTAATGTTTTTAGTCGATCTTGCAGTACGTTGTGGTCCATACTTAGCCCTGTCAGCTACAGACCCTCTTTCTTCGAAATCATTCACTACACGATAAAGAGCGCGTCTTGTTGACACGTTGTTTCTCACAAAAATTTCACGTAACCTTCTCATCGTCACGGTAATCGATGATTAATTTTGATAGAATGTTTTAACGATTAAAACACGTTGATTTATCAAATATTTTTCCATAATAAATTTGCCAAGTCTCTACTTCGCGACTGCCAAATATGAACTGTCAAGACTAATCTTTAGCAAAATGGCGACAAAACAAAGTAGTGTACTATTCCGACGGACACCCTGCACAACAGAAAAGTTTAAAAGAAATTGGGACTTTTTTTTTTGCTATTACCAAAAAAAAAATAACTTAGGTAGGTAAGAAACAATCATTTTTATTTTACAAGTTAATTAACTTCTAAACTTTAGGAGATAAAATATACACAAGGCGATGTTTTTTTGAAGATCTCAACTAGAGGAATATATACATGGTATAATATTTGAAATCAGATAAAAATTTAAGAGGTTGTACTGCTGCAAATTTCTCATTGTGAAGCAGCCCTCTTTTGCGGTATAAAATCCAACTTTAAAACTTAAACTCGGCTAGATCTTTACTATAGCCATACGAAATTTCATCAAAATCAAACTATTTGTTTAGCAGATTTATTTCCATTTTTTTTAAACCACCCACAGTGCATCGGTATATTAAACACTTTGATTTCTTTCGCTTTTCCCGAAATATGACACATTACGTTTTGACAGTAATAGTCAGGTCTCCCTCATCTCCATCGCACACGGAGTTCAGTGTAGAATTTTATTCACGTTAGAACTTTATGGACAATCCGCACAACATTGTATCATATAAACAATGAAGATTTTCCAACAAGTGAACAAATTGATTTATTTCCTTACTTATCTAAATGCCGTCTATTGTGCATATGGTAAAAATTTTCAAAAATTTCGATTTTGTGCGTTTATTCTCTCCTTCCACAATTGTGTCCACACATTTTGCAAAGAATTTTCTTATCGAAGACTCCCAGAATAAATCCATCCGTTAGCGTCATAACCTGTCTTGTTCAATTGGACTTTGCTTTGTCAATAAAATGGGCTGTTATTAAGCCGCTTGCTCATCCATAATATTGCCTGGTAGGAAACAATGTTTTTCTCCTATTCTCCGGCAGACATCAACTATTTTTTGAAATTATGGCTTTATCTTGCTTTTCATAACCTGAACTGAAAAAATTAAGGTATCTGCCATTTGGAACGACAAAAACGTAACATCCAGAAGAAAGCAATAAAATTACCTAATAACTTTTTACATTTGTTTCATAATCAATTGTTATCTATCTGGCTAACTGGTACTCAACTCAGCTATCGTAAATATTCTTGAAACTTAAAACTTGCCACTGCCCTATACTTTGCCAGGCCTTGGTTGGGTATTATAAATAGGCTATTTCGATTCCAAACAAGTTGACCACTCTTTCGAAATTAAGTTTTTTCTTTTAACTCCTAATTCATAGACTGCAGCAACCCAAATTTTTATCATTTGCAATCTTTGTAATATTTGATAAAATTTTAAATGATCATGCCCCTTCTAAAATCTTCCGTTATACGAAATTCAGTCGAATTTGGCACATTATTTGCTAGATGAACTTAGATTAAAGAATAAAAATAGAGCGCAAATCCTGGCTCTTCTGGTTCCCCCCATAGAAATAACCGATTTAACCTATATATTGTTAGGCTCACATCTTTTGTTCAGGCAGACTAAATTCTGTGAAATGTAGTTTGAACTAAGTGTTTCCTAAAAGAGGATTTGGGGGAAAAAATATACAACATCGAACTTCTTGATGTCTCTCTTACAAATTCGCCGACTTTTACATTACAATTTCGGTAAAAATGTAACATTTTTTGGAATTGTTGTTCATTAATAACTTAAATTAGTTAGTTACGTGAATTCTGATTAATAGAAGATAATTGTCATAAAAAATGTTCTAAAGAGTTTTCATTGCTATACCTATAGAGTGAAAAGGCGTCAAAAAGACAGCATCTCTCCCATGACAAGCCTATAATAAATTCATCGATGATTATCCTTTTTTTCACCACATCTAGACCGGGATCAGAGGATCTTTTTAACTTCCCTGGATGCTCTTTTTTATTGGAATTTCCAGTAACAAACGTAGCATAACATTGAATGCCTTATTTAGCATTCGGGGCACCGATTTATCCGATAATATACGAGTATTGCAACTTTTAAGATACTTCTATTGTGCCTCTCTTATAGAAACCCTTTTAATTATTGGCCAAACACAGTCGACATTTTCAAGCTTCTCCTGACGCCAATCATACAATATAGACAAGAACAGGTGGTAACCACTTGGTACCAGATCCAAACTATAAGGCAGATGCATAGGAATTTCCCAACCAAGCTCGCGGAACTTCTGGCGAGTTATTATCGATCTGTGTGTTATGGCGTTGTCCTGATGAAACACAATTTGTCTGCTATTAGAGAAAACTGGTTGCTTCTGAACAATTCCTTCTTTCCTTCAACGGTCCAATTATTGACGGTAAAAGTACAAATTAACGGTTAGGTCGCAGAAAAGTGACTCGAAGTAGACGCGTCCCAGTCGATCCGTCCAAATGTACAGTAAAACCTACCTGATCGTCAATCCTGGCTTAACCACCATTTACGCCGGCTCTCCTAGATTCGACCACGACCAATTCCTCTTGAAGTTGTCGTAAGTGTAGCATTTCGGCAGTTGTTCGCAAATGTAAATTCAGTCAATGACTTTTTTTGTGAAATTTTATCTTTCCAACACCATCTAGCGTAACCTGATCTCATTTATACAACGTGAGATACAGATAACTAAAGCATCTATTGGCAAAATAATGGTATTGTTTTAACTATAACTTATATATTTATTTTGGTATTTCAAATGTGTATTTTTAGTTTTTACGGGAATGAGAAATATGCTACACCTCCAGTATTACAGTGGATGGTATACACGGTTGTTCCAAATTATCGATGAAAAAGAGATTTTGAATAATTTCGGCGTTTTGTAACAGAGAAATAGGAGGGATATGTAGATCTAGTTAAAGATCATCAATAATAATATTCGTTCATATTGTGATCATGAGCGGCTGAAGCATTATTTGCATACACATTTAAATATCGCGAATGTATCTGGAAATCCCTCAATTGATAAAAGTTATTTGGTATCGGTTATTAGAGATGGTATAAGAGAATGTACGTTTTTAAAAAAAAGGTTTTACGTAAACGTCGTCGATTGCCTGGTAATGAGGAAATTAAAAACATTTTGAAGTTTATTAGCAAAGTAATTAGAAAGGCATGTAAGGCATCTACTCGTATAAACAATTTTTATATGGACACTTAAAATAACATACAACACGAGCCAGTAAAATGGTGGCAATTTTTGAATGAAACTTTAGGAAGATAATCGAGCCATTCAATTCAATTGAAGGGTGGTGATGGATCTATTACAATAAATAAAATTCAAATGGCGAAGATATTCAATGAATATTTTTCGAAGTCAGTAAACGATTTAAGGTCTAGAATTATACAAAATCCTTCTGACCGTTTCAATGCGATGAAAATTCTATGTCGAAAAAATTATAGACTACACTTTGATTACACCACAGACAATGAAACACAGACCATCGTTCTTAGTTTATCGCGTGGGAAAAGTCCGGGTTATGATGGCATATCTTCAGTCATCATACTAGAAAGTCTTCACATTCTTACCCCATTTTTAGTAAATATATTTAAGGGCGTCGTCGACAATTCAGTGTATCCCGACATATTAAAAGTACACCGAGTTGTTCCTATCCTATTCCAAGAGAACGCAACATTTCTACTGTTGACAACTATAGGACAACTTTTGTTTTGCCAGTAATTAATAACATATTTGAACGAATATTGTATAATCAAATATCAGAATATTTTGAAAAAAACTATTTATTAAGTGGCTTTCAATACGGATTTAGGAAAGAGTGCGATACTGAGGAAGCTGTCATAAACGTAGTCAATTGCATTTATAAGTCTTTGGGCGATGGCTTTAAAGGCGCAGTTGGAATTTTTAATGATTTTTCCAAAGCATTTGATCTTATTGATCACGAAATTTTAATTGAAAAACTGAAATATTGTGCAGTTTGTGGGGGAGAGCTATCACTTATCGCAAATTATTTGCGTAACCGAAGGCAGTATGCCAGCATATACATATATATATATATATATATATATATATATATATATATATATATGTATATAGGAAAAGTGCAGAATTAAAATTTTTGCAAATTGTTCAGAAAAGGCATTGAAAATAGTGGCAAATCTTCCTATGTCATTTTCGACTGTTTCCTTATACAGGGTGGGCCATATGAGTGTTGGCGATTTAATTCTTCAATTTCTCGGTAACGCGCGGCGCGTGGTGGCGGGGGGATATGTTGTTCGCTGCGACGCTTCCTGGAAATTTACTCGCCATGGAGCCGTACACGGGAGTGCAGCGTGCATTTTGTGTCCGAGCGCATTACGAAAACAATAAATCAGTGATTACTGCACGACGTTTGTATCGGCATGAACACGGTTTACACGATTTAAGTGAAGTTCCAAGCGCCAATGTGATACGAAAATGGATCAGAATGTTCGAAACAACCGGCTCAACAGTACCAATTACGGTTTGTGGTCGCCCAGTTTCTGCAAGATCAGCCGACATTGTGGAGTGTGTTCGTGTTTCAGTTCAGCGAAATCCGCAACAGTCAACACGTAAGAGAAGTCAGTCTTTGGATGTCAAAAGAACAACTTTACGACGAATTTTGAAACGTGATTTGCATTTGAAGGCTTATAAGATTCAGATAGTCCAAGAATTAAAACCCGATGATGCCAATAACCGGCTTAACTTTGTCAATTTGATGCTAGAGCGGTTCAACAATTTCAACAACGTGATTTTTAGTGATGAGGCCAATTTTCACTTTAATGGCCATGTGAACAAGCAAAATTGTCGGTTCTGGTCCGAGACTAATCCCCGGCGCTTGCATGAACGTTCACTTCACAGCCGTAAGCTTGTCGTGTGGGCTGGGATAACGTCAACCGGTATTATTGGACCATACTTTTTTGAGGACGAAAGAGGGCATGCGATGACGGTTAGAGCGAACAATTATTGCAACTTGCTAGCAGACTTTTTGGTGCCAGCTTTGCAAGAACTTCAAGACAATACCTCGAGAATGTGGTTTCAACAGGATGGGGCCACATGTCATACGGCTAGGGTATCCATAGAGCTGCTGAAAAATGTTTTTCCTGGAAAATTCATTTCGAAAAGGGGGGATATTGAATGGCCCCCACGTAGCCCCGATCTCTCTCCATGTGATTATTTTCTATGGGGCTACCTCAAATCGGTAGTCTACAAGAATAATCCGACCAATGTAGAGCAGTTGAAAAGAAACATTATTCAGGAAAGTAACAAAATACCGAGAACAACTTTTCAGCGAGTTTTCCAAAATTTGCGACTTCGGTTCCAAGAGTGTCAAGCAGCCGAGGGAAGCCATTTGGACAACATTATTTTTAAGTCTTAAAAATTCCCATGCTTCTACTTTTTAAAAATACAGATATATTTTTATTATGTTTCGTAGTTTTTTTTTTTTTTTTAATTGAATATTTAAACCGCCAACACCCTTATGGCCTACCCTGTATAAAGATGTTTTTACGACGATTTTGCCAATATGCGGAATCTATAAACTGCAGCTTTTATTATACGTTTTTAAATGCGTTCGTAGTATAGGCCATTATACTATAAAGTTCACCAGAAATCGGAACAGTTTCAATACAAGAAATAGTAGCAGTCTAAGCTTAATAAGGTGTTTGTTTAAAAACACGAAACAACGAATACAATTTTCAGGAAGTCAAGAATTTCATCATTTACCTCCTTATTTAAAGGCTGAAACGACAATTTCTTCGTTTAAAACTTTGCTTAAAACTTATTAGTTACGTAGAAGAACTTCTGATATAGAAAATGAATTGAGAAGTAATTTTCATTCTAAATATATATATACATATATATATATATATATATATTCTTTGTTCTTTTTTCTGTTTCATCTTATATAATATAATATTCGCAGTATTGCTACCTCGCCTCTATAAAGTCTACAAGTCGCTCAACCTTTAAACTAATACTAATTTGTTTTGGTTTAAATTATTAAAATATTCTTTTATAACTATCAATATTCAAAGCAATAAAGAAAAAAAATCGAAGCATTATTTCAAAATATTTGATATTTAAACAATATTTGTGTGATCAAACTGCCTTAAATTGCACCAGAGGCACATAAAAATTTATATTTATATTTATATTTTTATTTATTTATATATTTATTTTTATAATGAAATAGTATATTATAACTAGGCAAATAGTAGGTAAACTGATTCCGCGCCACTATTCTACTATACGAACAGCAAATTTTTAAATCTAAACTACGAGATGCCCTTTACAATGTTTACTTTTTCTAGAGGGATGCGTAACTAATCGACTCTTTAAAATGTTACTTAGGATTATTATGCAACAAAATTGACAAAATTTTATGTAGTTAAGAATTACAAGGGAAAAATGAAATTTCAACAAATTGATTAATTTCATTCTCAGTGCTTAGTTGCTGTTATGTGCCAAACCTCGCTGAGTTAAGTACAACTGAATACGAAGCTAACAATATATAGGCGAAATCTGTCATTTATGGGAGGTACCAGAAGGGACGTCAAACGGTCGATTTTTCTCAAATTCAGCCAGGCGTATTATAAAGCAATACAGCAAAGGAAAATTGAGGTTCCTGCAGCCTGCGAATGCGGGGTAGCAGAGAACAAATTGATTATCGAAAAATTGTCAATTTGTGTGAAGAAGCAGGATAAGATATGGCGCAAAAAGTGCCTCTTTGTTATGGGTAGAACGAGCACGATAGGTAAAAGTTGCCCACGCAAATGCCTCCGGGAAAATTCATATATTTCCCAACTTATTCAACAATGTTATCATTTATACGTTCAATAATTGCCTGATTTTTTAAAGCATGAGGTCTGAGTCATCGACCATGTACAACAAGAAGTCGAAGAACTGAACGTCATTTATTAGTTTATTTGTTAATTACATTGGAAGGACCCATACATATATATTTAAGGAATATATTTTTAAGGAACCACCTTAAATTTGGGTGTGATTATTGAAAATGTCTAAAAATAACCATTTTCATTGGAACAATATATTATGCCCACATATAACGTATGGGGAGAAGGCGTTTCTGACACGTCTATCTGGGTATGGAGTTCCTGTATACTATAAACTACAATTGTTCCCTGTGGGTTCATTAGCGATATAATTGTCCATACAATGACTGGACCGGCATTGGAATAATGGATAATATTAATGTTTTTCCAATAGTACGCTGTTATTTACTAATTAAATTCATATACGGTATTGTGCAGATACTGAAAAAGGTCATACCAGTTCATAAAATGTTTAAGCCACTGCTCTATGATTGATTTGTGTGATATGGCGTTTTTCTGATGGAGTACAATTCCTTCCTTTTCTTTCAAACGGTTCAATTGTTAACAGTTCATAAAAATTTTAAGCCATTGCCCTATGATCGATTTGTGTGATATGGCGTTGTCCTGATGGAGTACAACTTCTCTCCTTTGCCTTCAAACAGTTCAATTGTTGACAGTTTATAAAATTTAGAAGCCTCTGTCCTATGATGGCTGTTGTTAAGAAATATTTAAAAAAATAAGAATTTTTGTTGAAAAAAAACGGTCAAAAATTAAATTTTATACTTACGAGAATAAGGTGATTCTGTCACAGCTACATATCTAATAGTAAGTCTGCTCTCATACCGTGGCTTACGATTGCCACAATTTGAACGAATTGCTTCATTACAAAAACTTGCCTATTCAAAAACTGAATCTAGCATTTGGAGAAATATTTTTTCCACATTTTTTTCAAATTTGTACATTTATTAATTGACGGAAATATAGAGCGGCATTTAATAGATACGGGAAGAAACCACTTTGATTTATATGCAATTGTAAGGGACAAACTTCGCTAGGGTCGTGATTACCCAATGATAAAAATAAAAACTATTCTCCCAGGAAAAATATATGTACGGAAGTTATGTTGCCTACCCAATTTTTGACCATTTGTTTTCTTTGGTTGACCATGATTAGTAGAAGCTACTTGAATGGTTTTAGAAAGCGTATCTACCCTACTTGAGCTGTTAAAACCAGTAACTAACTCATAATTTTTTTTTAAAGTTGAAGAGCATCACCACAACTTATATGCAATGTAGCCAAAGTGAAAATATTCATGAATTTGTAAAATAATTTCTGCTGGGGTTCACTAACAAAGATAGGGAGTTAATGACAAAAAACTTCCTGAACAAATTATGGTTTAGTACTATAATTTAAGTTAAGTTAGTTAAAGAATATTAAAAAACATTTCAAATTTTGAGATAAGAGTTTAGTTTAGTTTAGAGTTTAGATATCAGGGTATTGACCACTTAAGTGAATACATTTTTTTTCACTTTAGCATTTCTCCACATAAAAAACGAACTCTTACAATTATTTCAAAATTATGCAAATTAGTACTTGAAACAATGAATTTGAATATAAAACAATAACCGAGCTAGGTAATTTTCCACATCTTTTTCCCCAGTTTGTACACACATTAAATCATTTTAGTAATAAAATGCAAAGTGGAACCGTCCAAGGGATCTTCATATTCTTATGGAAACCTTTTGTCTTCATAGAAACAATTGTTGTTAATTTACCTCAACAACATAAAAATACCTAACAATACAAAGTATGAAACGCAGCGGAGATGTTTTAACATTCTATTTTACTGTTGTTACTTTTTGTTTCGAGTTAATTAATTTTCGTTTTTTCCACACATTTTCTTTCAACTGTAGATGATCTATTACAAATTCCTCGCTTATAAGGCAACAACATCAACAAAAATATGTAACGAAATTAGCATATTTTATTAAATTTAATGTATCACTTGCTTTCAACTTGAAGAAACCACCAACTCAACTCCTCTTCATAACTCTTCCAAAATAACGAAAATTTAGATATGTAAACAATGATAAGCGTTTTTACTGCCCCGTTCGTTACATGCAAGAGAATTAGACCAAGTAAAATCCACAAAAAGAAAAAATATAAACTTCGAAACAGGTCTGAGCTATATTTCACACACCACCGGGAAGACGATGCAGACAACAGCGTCTGTGGTATCTGATAACTGACCAAGTCATAATTTAGCATACTCGCAAGTGAAAGAAGAAAATGAAGAAAGAAAATTGCGTTAAAAGCCATCTGCAACCAAGCATAAGAGTGGTCGAAACCACCTTTTCGTTCCAAATAGCCACAGACAATCATTTGCCAACCCTTGAACAGTGGTTTGAGCAGGGATCAACTTTGGTAATGATAATACATTTTACGAAGAAATGCGGTTTAAGCGAGTTCCAAAACCCTTAAATTTAGGTTTGCACTAAATTTATACTTAGTTCTGGTTTTGTGTCACAATGTGATTATCTCACACACTGGGTCCTTAACAGAAGTCCACGAGGGTTTAACATGAGCCTCGCCGTGAAGGCCTTACCCAAGGCGTACGACACACTGGGCATATTACAAAGCGATTGCCAACGCCCCCCTGGGATAGTCAAGTAAAACTTGGGCTATCTAGGAAGAGGGGCTGACAATTTTGGTACTACCGCATATTGTCAACCCTTTCTTCGCAGCCAGGGGATACCAAATTGATTATGTTGGTGTAGAACATAATCCCCATTGGCGGAGGTGAGGCCTATCTTACCACCTCTGCTATTCAGTGGGTCCGTAGCACCCGGTTTCAATGCAACTCCACATTCGAGCACAAAGTCTCTACCAGCGATTTTGGTATCAACCACAACCCGCGTGAAACTGGGTTCTTAACAGTAGGAGTTCTGAAAATTCAGAAAACAGTTAATTTCTTCTGTTCCTTTTAAGCTAATTATGGACAATTTGGCAACTTGCGATTTAACCCATTAGTCAACGTATCATAAGCAAGTAGCATCTCCGTAAACGGAGATTGGAAGTTTGAAAATAAATACTCCCCGCATATGACGATTATTTAACACAAAACCATGCATATTCACATAAACAAAACAACATGGCGTCAAAAGAAAATCGGTACTGTGTTGAGGCGGTATGTTTACCACATGCCTGAGTTTAGCTCATGACGTTTAGGTTATGGCAGAATCGACTAGCATTTACAGTTGGCGCCATCTATTAGCAAACAGCTAGAACTTAGTTGCGCACCTAATATGTTTGGCTTTCTACCATAGCCTATATGAAAAGCTTATCAAAAGCAGGTATCGTAAAGGCAAGCAAAACGTGCATTTCAAAATTTCTCTCATAGTTCAAAATAAAGCTCGAGAATTGTAAGCATATATGGCTCTATGTCAAATGACACACGTAAAAAACCTACTATAGAAAAGAGCACCATTTATGGGGAACCTGTAATGTATTTTCGTAATGTATTTTCACAGAGAAAAATATTTGTGTAGGGTGATTTTTTAAGATTTAAGTTTTTCAGGTTGGTAGCACTGGTTGGTAATGGCGTCCAAACGTCATCTGTCAAAGTAAAAAGTGTACAGTATACTCTGCCATTTCATCATGGAAAGACTAACAACGATTGCAAATCGTTGAAATTTATTATCAAAATTCGTGCTCTGACAAATGTACATTGTTTGATACTACAATTGTATGGACGTCATAATCGATCTGCTGAATCAACCATTCGTGCTGTTATCTCCAAATTTACTTTGTTGGACATAAAACTATCGACTTGTATGCGTGCTGCAGCCGTAGCGACCAGTGTTAATGATTGGGTATGTCTTACTCAACCACGAGAAAAATTTTACTTGTCGATTTAGGTTTGAAAGCCTATAAAATTCAACTCACGCAAGAATTGAAGCCAAATGACCTACCACAACGTCTAATTTTTGGTGAATGGGCCTTACAAAAGCTCAAAGAAAATATCTGTTTTATCGAAAAATTGTGTTCAGCGATGAGGCTCATTTCTTGCTGAACGGATACGTAAACAAGCAACACTTTCGCATCTGGAACAGCTACATGCCATACACGAATTACCGATGCATCCCGAAAAACGGCAGTCTGGTGTGGTTTGTGGGCTGGTGGCATCATCGGTCCATTTTTCTTCAAAGACGACCGTGGAAGAAACGTTACCGTCAACGGCGTACGATATCGATTCATGATACGCGATTTTTTTTTTTTTTTTGCACCAATTGGCTGAGTTGAACTTGGTTGACATGTGGTTTCATCAGGACGGTGCAACATGCCACGCTGCTCGTGAAACAATGAATATTTTGAGGGATGAATTTGGGGAGCAAGTTATCTCTCAATTTGGCCCTGTGAGTTGGCCCCCAAGATCTTACGATTTAACGCCTCTTGATTATTTCTTGTGGGGTTATGTCAAGGCGTTAGTCTATGTGGACAAGCCGAACACTATTAAAGCCTTGCAGGATAGCATACCACGCATTATTTGTGGAATACAGGCCGAAATGCTCGAAAATTGTACCTTCCGAATGGAAATTTGAGACGAAGCCACAAACAACATTTACATGATATTATCTTTAAAAATTAAATGGCAAAGACCAAATTATCGATTCCAATAAAAAAAACTTTAATATATGATGCAATTTTGAGTGTTTTATTCGATTTAAAAAAAAACTGCGATTAAAAAATCACCCTACATAATACAGCACTGATATAACGGGTTATTAGCAATCAAGGGGTCGTGTCAAAAATGGATTCATCTCATACACAATTTGTCGATTTGTTTTAACTTTCCGGTTAAATACTTTTTTGTAATATAAATTTCCTTCCGGTATCTATCAAAGACCATACCCCATATTTGTTCTAATAAACCAAAAAAATGGAAATGTTAAGTAAATGCGGAAAGTGAATTTTTTCGAAAGATGAATTGAGGCCTTGTATGATCTTCTTCTTTTATTCGATCAATTCGTCCCAATTGCACTACTAGTGAAGTATAGCATAACGTATGGATTCTTCCTGTACGCAGTGTATCGCTTTTGTCAATTTTTCCTTCAAAATGTAATAACCACGCCCACAGTTGAGCTGTTCATGAGCTCGATTGGCCCTGTTTACACATAGATTTGGATTAATGTATACGAATACGAATAAAATTTGTCAAAAAGAATTGTTTACAAATAGCATAAATACATCAAAGGAGGTCGAGAATGAGTTGACCATCGGCCATCAACTTCTACTTTTAAAAGTCACCTCTAACGAATGCGGGATTTGGTACTCAAAAACCGCTTACTAACAATTAGAGAACCTATCTTTATTTTTTGAGTTCCAAACGGATCAGTTAACTCCCTTTTAAAAGATATTTTGAATATCAGACGCGACAAATCTCGTTAGGTACCAGGAACACTCAATTTCAATTCGAAAAACATTTAAAATATTTGAAAATATAATTTCTGGCTATAAAATGGATTATTACTGCAGATCTGTGTTAACGATTCAATTTTGTGATTAACGTGCGTGTGGTGGAGCAAAATCGGAAAGAAAGCGCCAAAATTACTTTAAAATCGAAGAAATGCCGATAGTTTTGTTGATAATCGTGCTATTGTACATTATGAGTTTCACCCGCCACATGAAACCGGCAACGAGGAATATCGTTTGGGTGTGATGAATCATTTACTTGATGCTATGCAAAAATAGGTCGAATTTGTGGACACACAGCTCTTGATTTTCACATCACGATAATGTGCAATCTCTCACTGCACGGGCTCGCTGTAAGATTTTCGTAAACAATTTAAGTAATATCGCTCCACAGTCAACATATTCATCGTAATTAGCATCGTGTGACTTTTGGCTATTTCGAAAACTCAACAGAAGGGCCATACTATAAATATTCCGTCCGGGAAGAGTACTAAAAGGTCGTGGAACAGGTTAGATTGAATAAGTAAAGATTTTTTGATAAACATAGAAACTGTTACTATTTTTTTGTATTTGGTAACATATACAGGGTGGGCCATATGAGTGTTGGCGATTTAATTCTTCAATTTCTCGGTAACGCGCGGCGCGGGGTGGCGGAGGGATATGTTGTTCGCTGCGCCGCTTCCTGAAAATTTAGTCGCCATGGAGCCGTACACGGGAGTGCAGCGTGCATTTTGTGTCCGAGCGCATTACGAAAACAATAAATCAGTGATTACTGCACGACGTTTGTATCGGCATAAACACGATTTACACGATTTAAGTGAAGTTTCAAGCGCCAATGTGATGCGAAAATGGATCAGAATGTTCGAAACAACCGGCTCCACAGTACCAATTACGGTTCGTGGTCGCCCAGTTTCTGCAAGATCAGCCGACATTGTGGAGCGTGTTCGTGTTTCAGTTCAGCGAAATCCGCAACAGTCAACACGTAAGAGAAGTCAGTCTTTGGATGTCAAAAGAGCAACTTTACGACGAATTTTGAAACGTGATTTACATTTGAAGGCTCATAAGATTCAGATAGTCCGAGAATTAAAACCCGATGATGCCAATAACCAACTTAACTTTGTCAATTTGATGCTAGAGCGGTTCAACAATTTCAACAACGTGATTTTTAGTGATGAGGCCAATTTTCACTTTAATGGCCATGTGAACAAGCAAAATTGTCGGTTCTGGTCCGAGACTAATCCCCGACGCTTGCATGAACGTCCACTTCACAGCCCTAAGCTTGTCGTGTGGGCTGGGATAACGTCAACCGGTATTATTGGACCATACTTTTTTGAGGACGAAAGAGGGCATGCGATGACGGTTAGAGCAAACAATTATTGCAACATGATAGCAGACTTTTTGGTGCCAGCTGAAAAATGTTTTTCCTGGAAAACTCATTTCGAAAAGGGGGGATATTGAATGGCCCCCACGTAGCCCCGATCTCTCTCCATGCGATTATTTTCTATGGGGCTACCTCAAATCGGTAGTCTACGATTCATTATTCAGGAAAGTAACAAAATACCGAGAACAACTTTTCAACGAGTTTTCCAAAATTTGCGACTTCGGTTCCAAGAGTGCCAAGCAGTCGAGGGAAGCCATTTGGACAACATTATTTTTAAGTTTTAAAAATTCCCATGCTTCTACTTTTTAAAAATACAAATATATTTTTTTTATGTTTCGTAGTTTTTTTTTTTTTAATTGAATATTTAAACCGCCAACACCCTTATGGCCCACCCTGTATCAATACAGTGACTGAGTAACCTATCGCAGGCCTAGTGATAAGCTACAAACATCAAATTTGATGAAAATATTTCATTAAAATTATCTCAGGACATATAGTAAGTAGTACGTTATATCGTAAAATATGACCAAGTGACATAATGTAGGCTGAGTTTCATTAAGTATAATTTAAAGTGTTTTTGACAAACTGGGAACATTTGCAGAAACCTTGGCTTATTATTGTGGCAGCTGTTGTGTACACCAGTTTATTATTAGCATATTTTTTTGAAAATATAGCTGTTTCAGATAAAAACTCGATGTCATACAATCAGGCTCACAATAAATAACAATATACAGAGATGGAGCGGATGGCGATTTTGCATGGGCCAATGTCTATCATAGATAAAAAAAGCCCGACGTGTCTTATCAGACCACAATGTTGTGCAGGGCATGAAAATAATTATTAATATTAATGTAAGATAATTTGACACTGCTCTTTACAGCGGAAAAATACATTGCGATAAGTCTAAGACCAACATTTTCAGGTACTACAAAATCGTAATAGAAACAGAAATAATCTGTACGTGCGGAATATCTTATTGTCGGTAATAGATATCTATATCACGAATCTTATTAAGCGAGCTTAACATCCATACTTATATGCATAAAGCATAATGCCGTGGATTTATCGTATTAAAAGAATATGAGAGCTTGTACTGGTGTAACCAATTTTATGAAAAAAAATTATTATATAAAAAAATTATTACATAACATAATTATCAATACTGATTGAGGTGTCTTTTAATCAATATAATCACAATATTTAGGCGAGCTAATTTGTAATGGTCTTTGCACCTAAACCTACTTTTACTGGCCACTTTTAAATGGGCTACAATAACATTTCGCATCTCTACCACTGACATCTATACCATTAGCGTTTATGAGTAACACGTAACCCCTTTATCGTAGTTCTCCACATTTACAATGCACTTCTAAGCCGTCATCAGACTTTCATCGTAGTTCTTACAGATGAAGGCCCGCACCATAGCTTTTACTGCAGACTTTTTTGACTTATACACTCACTTTCCCCTTCTTTTGTAAAAGTTCATTCCTTTTTATCCATCCTTTTTCTAAAATACTGTGCGGCATTCTAAAGTTATTCAAATACGATTTTTCGGTCAGTTATCATCTATTACATAATATGTTGCTATATGTATATATTGCTGTAATGAGGAAAAGTTTGTTGCATTAGCTTATAACAATCTCTAGATGTGCAACATTATATCGTCTAGATTTCTTCTGCAGAGATCTTGTAAGTGATCTCTGCACGGTGAAAATACGCTTCTTCCAATAATAAGATTTTCGACAAAAAAATTCAAACAGAAATGCTAACTTTCGTTATAAAGCTGTTAGATTTGTAAGCATTATTCCGGATAGAATATTGCTGTTAGATAACAATCATGCCGTATATCCATTGGCAGCTGTCAAAGTTATAAGTCTTTTAAATATGAAAATTTTTGAAAAAAATTGTTGAGAAAAATTAATTTAAAAAAGAAACTTCGGATATATTTAAGATTTTCAAATCTATTATCTGTATTTTTTGGTTGTTTAATTAATATATTTATAACATTTAAATATAAAAACAAGATTCAATTACTTAAAGATTTTCAACAACACAACTATTTCAAACCACTGTATCGTAACATCTCACCAACAAACCATTCCATCTACACAGACATTTGGTCGATCCGTTCAAGTCGATAAAGTGTTCATTTAGTGGCTGTAAATGTTTGCATATTCATTTCAGTATCTAAGTTAATCCGGGTGAGGGGGTGAAAATTTCACTTCACTTTGTCAGTTTTTGGGTTTTTGGGCGAATGACAAGTGTTTTCATCGGCAGCAATTTAATGCAGCCAGGTACACTTAGGAGATTTTCTAAACAAGCTGTTATTGGAGGATTACAACATCATCTTGGTACTGATACACAAAGAAAGGCGAGTGAAACTACAAAAATTCCCCATCACATTCCTTTGTACAGGTATTTGATGACACATTGAGCTTCCAATGACTGAGTTTAGCAAGATTCTATCAAAATTCTATAAAAATCAAAGACAATTAAGTTAACTTTATTTTTACTTTTTTGTTTTTTTATTTTTTTTTTTCTTTTTTTGTTTGGTTGCTCACGGTAAAGTTACGAATTTGGTAAGTTGGCAAGCGTTCTATAATCGTATATTAAATATAATTTCAGAGAATGGACAGAAGAGCAGACACTGTGCATGCATCAAATCGAAGAAACAGTATTAAAACTGTAATTGCTTAAAGCAACTTTATAGGATGTAAACAGCTACATTTTATTCTTTGCCACAAAATTGTTGAAAGGAATATCAGATTTCTAAGTTTTGGAAATCATAAATATAGAATTCAAAATTTTAAACTAAATTGAAAGCATTGAAAGCTCGACCTCACGTGGCCAAGCCCGTTAAAACCTACCAGGAAACGCTAAAATGGGATGTCTTACCCCATCCGGAATATTCTCTAGAATTGTCTAGAATTGATGACGACATCAAGAAGATTCATGGATAATCTCAAATAATCTTCCCGAGCGTAATCTTAAAGCTGAAAACTACATTTATTTCTAAAGATACAAAGCAAGCTCTCAGTTAACTTCATCGTTTGCATCCAAAAAATATACAAAAAACTGCACTTTTCGCAAAGAATGTGAAGAAAACTTGGCGTGCACAAAAAACGAAAAAAAAACGCCAACATACCTTGTTGAAATAGATTTATACCCATTTCAATTCGTTGCTAACGAAGCATTCTGGATCGGCTAAGATACTAAGCGAACATAATTTGTCATCCCTTGCATAACAGTTAAATCATAGCAAATAAGTCATGTCCAACGAATTTTGGCTCTTGACACCCAATCCGTGACCAAGCTATACTTTGAGGATCCTAGTTATGTGCAAAATCGCCATCCGACAGCTTGTGCCGGACATAAATACTTATGACTATGTTACAACTGCCTAGGATACTATAAAAAACACTCTTTTTCTAGTTATCAATAGAAATTTCTCTATGATTGGGTGCCCATTGCCGGTTTATTCCAATTTATTTATCCTAATAAGCTATAAAAATCAACATAAGCGGTAAGCGAAATATGAAAAATTGATATTCTGTCTCACAGTGTAAGCATGGGTCAAATCATTGGCCCTTAGAATCATTTGCATAATCCTTACGAAAGCAAAAGACTTTCTTTTATTATCACGATGAATAGATGTCTTTAGGTAATTTTTTGTATTTCATCAGAATAAATAAATGTCTTAGCCGGATTTTTATTTTTGATTTGAATTTTAAAAAAAAAAAATTACTGAATGACTTTAATTTCAGGAAGAATTTGAAGAACTGGAAATACATAAATCGAAAATGATTGTTATTTCTGAACGACATATTAAGTATTAGAAATAATTATTATTTTCAGAGAAATCTCAGACAATATTAGACCGTGCCAAATGCTAAGAAGTTTCGTACAGACTTACGATAGCTATCGTATTTTCTAGCCAGCCTGCCTAGATAAGTGGACATCGCTCAGTCGAGACATGATACACATTTGGCCAAAGCGCACTTGTTATTTCAAATGCTTCCTTCTGGGTGTTTCCTTTCTCCCATACCAAATGTAATTATATGCCCTCTTTCCTTCGGATGGGAGTGTAATGAATGTAAAAATAAAAATATATTCAGTTATCCAACAAATTCGTTAGGTGATTATTTAGCTCGATAGGCCGTTGTTCGTTGATCGTTTTGTGGTTGCAAAATGTCAACCCTTGCATGCCTATATCATATATAATATACTTAAACCAGTTACATTTGAACACTTTTTTCAATACCAGTTATAGCCGTTATAGTCCCTGGTTCTGATAACAAATGTAATGCTTTATATATAATTATTTATATATTTAATACCCATCATATAAGTAGTAAACATCGTGTCAGCATTCCATGAAAATTTTGGTTTTTGCCAATATGATTCTTGAGAAAATTTAAGATGAGCATATGATTAACTTTTCAAATCCAATTTTTAAAAATATCACACATTTATAAATTTATAATCGTCCGTCCGTTTATTTCATCTAATTTTATACTTTCTAATTTTTCTATTTTTACTCCAACGAATGAAAATACGCAAGTATTATTTGATACAGTAAAAAGTGTAACACCCAAAAGGAAGCGTACATAGTATCAAGAAACTTTTGACCAAATGTGTTTAAGGACTTGTCTTCTCAAGCCTATTACTATTGTAATATTGCGATTTGCTCCTCTTGTAATAAGGCAAGCAACAATATAAATAGAACAACTGTATAGATCACAAAAAAGAATATTCAAATCAATAACACAACATAAATAGTTTTCCTGGTACTTTTTATCCAGTCAAAGGCTACGACTGGAAGAGCTAAATATGTCCATACACATATCTATCAAAAAAAAAAAAATAATGTCTGTGTCAAATATTTTAGATCAATGCACAGATCACAAAACAAACCTGTTAAATTATGCTGAAATTTCTGTAATAATTAATTGCCCGATACAGAGTGTGAATCCATAATTTTAATGATTTTAATTGGAGTTCTACTGGACAAGGACTTGAAATACAAACTACACCTTGTAGTTCTGACAGATATTAGACTGACACGATAGCTTTATAATCCCGGTGCTTGCAGAATGATTATTGTATATTTATACTAGCTAGACAGCAAACATACATACCACTTCAAGAAGGAATGTGGCAGTCTGAATAGACAGACTCACTTAGACCGTATAGTTCATTGCGATACCACGAAAACTAGAGATATGGCTGTCCCTAGTTTGCCCCATTGAACCATCCTGAGCGCCCCAAGAAGCTCTTAAGTCGAACAACATCTATATCGCCCAAATCTCCTAGGTCCCTAAAGAAATAAGAGCCTAATGTTGATCCCCGCCTGTTCACCAGGGCAGGATAATTGCAGAGAAGATGTTCTATAGGCTCCTCCTCTTCATCCCTACAACTCCTGCAGAAGTCACTAATCCCAATCTTCAGTCTCTCTGCATGTCTTCCAACCAGACAGTGTGCCCTCATGACGGATACAAGTAATGAGACGTCGGGTTCTGAAAGCGACAGCATTTTGCTGCCGATCTAGGCGAGACCACATCTGTCTGGATTGATTACAGCCCCGACAGCATTTTGCTTCCGATCTAGGCGAGACCACATCTGTCTGGATTGACTACAGCCCCGAACCATTTGCTGCTAAATACTCGTATGCTCTGTCTCGCAGTTGGCTCCAACTCGGCTGGAGTATGTAAGGTTGTTCCTAGTCTTGCCAGCTCGTCTGTTCCGCAGTTCCTGAGGCCCAGCATCCATATAAGGTGAATGTTGAAATGCTGAGCCATCAGGTTGAAAGATCTGCGGCATTTCAGGGCTGATGTTGAGTTCAAGAAGGCAGAATCCATCGATTTAATGGCAGCTTGACTGTTAGAGAATATGTTAAACACGCCGTGGTGAGGACGTTAGGCATTCAGACATTCTGTCACATCCCTAATGGCCAAAATTTCGGCCTGATAAACACTACAGTGATCAGGTAGTCTTTACATTCATATTAGATCAATTTAGGCGTATGTAAATTGGAGTTAATGTCATTTTTGCAACAAAATGTTTACGATTCGAGAGCAGTCTAATAAAGTTCTCTTAAGCCTGTAACGCAAAATATATAAAAACGAATTCGAAATATGTACATATAATGCTCTTATTTGAGTCATGAGCTGCGATTGTTTTTTAAATAAAAAAAAATATGTGGGCAGAGTTTAAGTCTTCCAAATTTAGCTTACAGCTTCATTGTTTTTCATCGATTCTGCTAGATTTCGTAGTGGAAGTGAAACTAATGGCGGTATTTCTAAACAATCATATGACGTTATTTTCGAAAAGTACATATCTTTGGTAAGTAATACAATGGTAAATAAGAGTATGTTTACCTGATTAACATTGCGATAATTGAAATAATTGTGCTCTTACCTGAAAAATAGAAAAGAAAACTCATTTAGATAAAATGGATATATTTTGGGAAAAATAAATATATCAAACAAAATGGAGCTGTCAAAAACTTCGATATAGGATGTGTTTTCAACCCCCATTAATTAAACAATACTCATTAATTCGCATTAAAATTTAGGACCAAGTCTAACACTCCAACTCTTGTCCTAATGCGGGATTATCCCAAGATAGCATTGCAAATATATTCTTAAGCCCATAACATTAGTAAATCAGGTAAAATAGGCAATCTCTGGCAAAATTAAAAAAATAAAAATTTTGATTATTAAATAACAGATATAACACTATCATGGGGAAGCATCCAAACTTTATACATGGTGCAGGCTAAAATACCCACATAAGAATGCTTTCTTACTTCAGAGAACATTGGATAAACATGAATACCACCTTTGCAACAAAAGTCCGACGCATTGCTTTTGTACCCTGATAATATTGAGATCACTGTCACATTACTTAAACCAAGTATGACGCTAAATTAAGTCAAAACCAAATTATTTCTTGGATTACTAAAAAAATGAAGTGTAGTATGATTTTACTTTTGATACACACATCTCCAGAAGAATAAAGAGAAAAGAAATGCAAATATAATACATTTTATTAGAACCAAGCAAACAACTTGGCAACAAAATCCTTGACTGCTAAAAAAACATCAGCTACACTGGAAGCTAAATCTACCTTTCTTGCTGCGTGACGTAGTTGCTCAATATTAACAGAAGCGGGTGCATCAGTTTAGCGAAAAAACAGAAAAATATTTCATATAATAAATGGAGCCCGTCATTGTTGGCAAAGAATGTCGTATGAATCATGAGCTGTGCGAGCTAAATGCCGACATCGACATATAATGTCTGTTCTGAATAGGTCATGTTGTGCGGATTGATGGAAATCCTCCAGCATCAAAAAATTTTGTCGGGGGACACAGAAAAGGACAATTCTGTTGGATAGAGCAGGCTTTTGAGACGTTTCCAAACATGCAATGACGGATTGGAGTGCTAGCGCAGGAATCTTTGGTTTCAAATTAGTTTCTACGTGGTAATAGTGATAATAATAATAATATAATACTAGGACCTTGTCAATATGAAATACAATGTCATTTTAAAGCCGCCTCCGGATTGGTTGCATGCGAGTCGATGGTTTTATGTCCAACAAAGTAAATTTGATGCGAAATTTGGAGATAACAGCACGAATTGTTGATTCAGCAGGTTGATTATGACGGCTATAAAATGGTCCTATCAAACGATGTACACTTGTCACAGGGCACGAATTTTGATAATAAATTTTAACGATTTGCAATCCTTGCTCGTTTGTTAATCTTTCCATGGTGGAATGGCAGAGTATGCTGTACACTTTTCACTTTGACAGATGACGTTTGTACGTCATTACGAACCAGTGCTGCCAACCTAAATACTTAAATCTTAAAATATCACCCTATATTTAGATATGGCTAAAAATGTGACATCCAGAATGAATAGTTTAAAGTACGAAGTGTCTTTTGACCAAATGTGATTTATGATTTTTTTTTTATGTCATATACGTCTGTATGGTTGGCTATCTGGGTGGCAGGTGGATGCGTATCATTGGTCGCAGTGACCACAATTTTTGTTCACGGCATTGCTTTATAATTTCCAAAAGTAAAGTTTTAAATGATGGATCGATTAACCGCGCTTTGTCTTGTACCTCGAACACAAATGACCAATTTATCATATCTTTCATATCTTTGATTAGGTTATATTAAAATATGTCGAATTTGTCACAGATCGTGCGTTTCATAAGCTTAATTCTGAAAATGAAGATCAATTGCATTGCCCCGCCTCTTCTGGTACCGCGCTTTGAATCATCATTTCTACGCTCAATTTTAAGTACTCGCTTTTTTTTAACAACATTCTCAATTTTGTTACATTTGACTTTATCCTAGGTATTGGCAATTTCTTTCGCTTCGATCTATTCAATCTTTTTATAGCTTTAATCCATTCTTCTATAAAAAGACAGTCCACAGCTTCTTGAAGCGTCAAAAGTTATTCGTATACAGCACCACAAAATCATTTTAAACTGTATTCATCAATTGTTCGCTTCAATAAGGCAGTATTATTTTCTTACCATTCCTCCTCTATTAACGTTG
>JAHXMU010000115.1:347160-433450 GCA_019455685.1 Philornis downsi | reverse complement strand
ATTACATTCCCGCTATACCAAGAGTAAGTCGACCAACTCAAACTTTTGGAAAACTTTGCTAATATGGCAAATAATTCTGGAATTTTTATGTTTGCAGGTTACTTAAAATGAGCTTTATGATTGTTAAATTGAGAACCCATGAAATAAATAAACTTTTATTTTATTTTCATTTGTCTCATTTGGAATTTCAATTGAAAAAATGGTTTCTTTCGAGAAAAGGCTGTATTCATCTTGTATTAATTAATTCAAATTATCAATATCAATAGAACAATTTAAATGCATTTGGAGGGAAACTCTATACGAATTTAACTACCTATTTTGAGTTTGTAATGATGCAAATAATTCAATGTACTCAAAACTAATTCAACATAAAATAATTATTTAAGGTTTCACATTTTCCAAATATCCCATAGAAATCTACCACTCCAATCCAATCAAGTGTGACAAAAAGTGCATAACTGTGTGCACTGCTTATACTCATGAAACATATAAAGGAAAATGTGGTAGCTGCTGAAGGATGACAGAATGCTCGTATGTGCTTGGTATATAAACGTATCATGACTGGGGACCAAGTCTATTAGATATATGTATGTACATTAGAATGACAGCAGACTATCTATGTGAATGAACAGATGACTTACTGGCTGTGTATTCTGTTAAACTGCTGACAGGCAATGGGGCTGACAACATTAAGTGGCCACTTGAGCTGCAATATCAGTCTTGTGTTTCTTCATTATTTTTTGGAATTTTTCTGTTCTGTTCTGTTTCAATATATAAGCAAAAATTTCTGTATACTTCTCCTCCTATACTCGTAAGCAACTGAGGTTGCTATGATATATTTTACTTACATAGGAATTTAACGACAGAGATGGTAAATTGTATGGTTTTGTTCCATTTTTGCAACGTTTTAGAATATGTTGATAACTTAGTCGGATTACGAAAAATTATACCGTTTGACAAAATACGTTCTGGTATCTAAATACGGACTCAAAGATATATTGAAATTTAACTTTTCCGCTGTAATTCCTAAATCATTACCTACAGCTACCTAAATCCTTGTTAGGTGCAGTGTACTATAATGCCATGGTAACATGGCGAGGACGAACAACCACGCCGCTTCTGGTAAATTCCATACAAATTATCTAATTTAACCCAAGTATTCCTAAATGTATAGGTATATATTTTATTCAATTGTACTATTTTTAGTATAAATTACTAATCATCACTTTTATTAAACTTGTAATGTTGCCCCCTTACGGTATCTCACATAGAAATTAGCCGATTTTGCGAAAATCGATCGTTTCTCTATATATTTCTAAGCGGGAGCAAAAAGTTATAATGATGTAATTAGTGTAGTAAGCAATAAAACTCCGCGACACGTCTTTTCTTTTCAAGTTCACTTTATTGAAATGATATCTTGATCTCATTTCGTCAGTTGAGTACATAATTTAACATAGTTTGAATTGATAGAAAGAGATAAATATATGTTCACATTACATTATGAGCTGATTGTTTGGCATAGGTTGCAACTTGATAGACGGCGGTAGCTTGAGGGCAACCGCAAGCCATAAGCTCCTGAGTAATGCAAATAGAACCGGATCCAATGCCGACACGTAAAGCATCAACGCCAGCATCAATGAGATTCTTAGCCTGGGCACGAGTAACAACATTTCCGCCAATAACTTGCAAATCTGGATTCTTAATGTACTTAATCATTTCAACTTGATATATCGAATTGCCTTGCTATGAATCCAGAACAATGACATCAACGCCTGCAGCTACCAGCAATTTTAAACGATCCTTATCCTCGGGCCTGGTGCCAATGGCTGCTCCCACCAGCAATTGCTTATTACTGAGCTGATTAGTAAGTTATAATTTTGCTTTGCATTGTTTCTTTCAACATGCATTAATTCAGGATATTCGTTGATAACATCCTTGCGATTTACCCCGCCCCTCCTAGCACTCCAGACATTTTTAGATCAACACAAAAGGATACTGTCAGAAGGTATATGTAGGTCAGTTCATCTGAATCAAATTTATGTATTAGTCTTTGTTTTACATGTATGTTTTGCATCCTGTCAATTCCTCCTGACTATACGATAGATCCTATAACATACTCCCTGATTTTTAGATCAACAAAAAAGGATATACGATAGATATATGAATATATATAGGTATGTCTATACGATAGATCCTATAATATACTTGCTCTTCACTGCTATAGAACAAGAAAGACAATTATTTAAAATGTTTTCTTATTAAAAAAGCTACTAATTGTTTTGCCACAACTATTCTTACTATTATCCTCACAATGATGATAAACAGATCGCACGCTACACTGCTCACTGACTACGAACTCCTTTGATGATTCTGCAGGATATTCATTTCTTCCCTAAACTTTTAATTAATGCCTTTTTTACAGACCCTTATAAGTTCTACAAGAATTATAAGATACGAGGTCAAGCGAGTTGTCTATCAGAAGCGTGCTTAGAAGATCTTAGGAAATGTTCAAATTTTCTATGAAGTTCACTTCATATTTCCATTTCTGTAAGAGATTAATATCAACATTTCCCTCATTATTTTCAAATTGAGAAAATGACTTTCCGTATATTAAGTATTTAAACCTTATAGAAATCAAAGCCAAGTTAAATTATTTTAGCAGTTTATCTGCATCAGCATTTGCATTGTACACATACGAATGCATTTGCTTAAACATCCTCTAATGTTGCACCGCATATGCGATTATCAATTTAGTCTGCTACGTCCGAAATCAAAGATAAAGTCCAGGATATACTTTCGACTGATTGAAGAGTGTCACAGCCATTGAATAGAGATTTCAGTTTCTCATAAATAATTGGGCATAAAAAAGCTGTCTGCAAGCTGAGTGTCTGAATAAGACCCGAGGTGTAATAAGAGAGGCAGCATTACGAAATGTTTAGAATATTTCAATGAAATTTACAACTTCTGTATTAATTTAAACGAAATTTGGACACCCGATGCAAAGAAACCATTAAACCAATGGAGTTCTCTAGGAAAGTTATTTTTTGAGATAAACGCCTTATGATGCGGATACAGCTCTTCCTTTAAGAAAATACACTAACTCCCACCTGCCAAGTTAAACGAATATGGTTACGAACGACTGTAGTGAGACGGTCATTTCGAAAAAAATGTTTTTTTTTTTTGGTGTCAATAGAGATTAGATATTTTTGCCAATAGCGACTTTTAACCTTTCAGCTGGACGGGACGGACGTATTTAGACCGACATGAAATTTTACGACGACAAATGGAGTCTGAGAGGAACACCTCCAGTTGTGAAAAGTAAGGGTATGAAAATGAATTTAGTCTTATTAATGACAAAATAACATAAACGTCAGATTTCTTGAGAACACCTATGTATTCTCAGATCCAGAAAATATCATATATTCATTCAAGGACAGTCGCAAAACTATCCGACTTACGTATAGATGGTGCCAGTAGTTTGAAAACAAATATTTTGGTGAAAAGTGGAAGCCTTCTAAAACATATATTTTAATTTTCAATTGTTTTTATTTGAGCCATCGAAAGTAAACGATTTTGAAAAAGTGGTCAAAAATTTGTCACCGTTATGTAATTCAATATTTCCATTTGAAAGATCTCAGTCCAACTAATATTATAGCCGAGCTAAATTCTACTCTGGGGTAGTCTGCTCCTTCGTTTAAGACTGTAAAATATTGGGTAGCAGAGTTTAAACGAGAACGTACGAGCTATCAGGACGAACACCGCAGTGGCTTAGCAATTGAGCTGTCCACGCCACACACAGGTAAGAAAATCCATAAAATGGCACTGCATGATCCTTAGCTGAAGATGCGTAAGCTAGCTCCAATTATAGACATTATCATCGTATATTGCTAAACTTAGTATACTGACCGAAGATTTGAGGATGAGAAAGCTGTGCGCACGTTGCGTGCCGCGCTTCCTTTTAATAAAACAAAAAAATCGTCCTAAGGATGTTACAATGGAGTGTTTGGCGAACTTTCATCGCAATAAATCTGAATTTTTGGGTCGATTTACAACCATTGGACGAGACATGGGTCCACTACTTCACAGCTGAGACAAAGGAACGGTCGAAGCAGTGAACTGGAATTGAAGAATCGTGTCCAAAGAAGACGGTTGCATCTACAGGCAAGATCATGGCGTCTGTTTTTTGGGATGCGCATGGGATTATTTTTATATAAAGGATGTCTCAACAAGAACAAGAATTAAAGAAATGAATGTGGAGAGAATGTGGTTTCAACAAGACGGCGCCACATGTCATACAGCCAGAGAAACAATTCAATTGCTGCATCAGTCATTGCCCGGTCGTATTATTTCGCGTTCTGGAGACCAGAATTGGCCGCCTAGACCGTGCGATTTAACACCATTAGACGTTTTTTTTTTTGGGTTTTTTTGAAGTTGATGGTTTACGCGAATAAGCCGACGACGACGACTCAAGTCTTAAAAGAGGAAATTGGACGTTGCATTAATGAAATACCGCAGCATTTATACAAAACAGTCATTGAAAATTTCATTAAAAGATCGCGTGTGTGCCGGCAAAGCCGCGGCGGCCATCTGCCCGATGTGTTGTTCCATACATAACCTCATTCTGTCTCATTTACGATGTAATAAAGTTTCACGATTTTTTTTGTTTTTAATATCAGTGTTTTATGTAAAATTTAAATCCTGCGTTCTTGTTGGGATACCCTTTATTATCTTCAGAAGGGGAAAACAATCAACGGCGAATATTATATTTATTTATTGCAGCGTTTAGATGATGTAGGAATTGTGAAAAAGGCCTCGTTTGGCGAAAAAGATTATCCAGTATTGTGACAGCCAATATTAATGAATTAAAGTTCGATTCGCTTCATAACGCACCTTATTTGCCAGATTTAGCTCCCTTGGATTGTTTTCTATTTCCAAACTTAAAAATTGGCTCGGTGATAAAAGATTTGCCAACAATAACGAGAGAAGTTTGGCAGTTCTTACTATAAACAGGGTATAGAAGCTATTGAATATTGTTCGAAAAAGTGTGACGAGCTAAAAGGAGATTATATTGAAAAATAAAGAAAATTGTTGCCAACTTTTTTGTGTCTTCCCTGTTAGGTCGGCTAGTTTTGGGATTGCACTTGTAAAACTGAAACGTTATGTGTTTGAGAATGAAAATGTCTGACCTTTTCTGGTACTTCTGATATAAGTTAACCGATTTTTCTAAATTCAATTTTTCAAATTCAGTTTATGATCGGTAGGCTTCAGTAACCTAAATTTGTGTTATTGTGTTATTTGTACTGATTTACAATGCTTTATTAGACTAGACTAATTAAATCGACACAAGTAAACAAACCCCCTTTGTCACTTTCTAAACAAATGACAGATTTAGCCTTCAGATTTCTAAGCAGCTGAGTGGATTTAAGGTAAATTTGGTTCACGTCATACGTTTGAAAATGTATTTAGGAATATAAAATCGGAAGTTATTGACGCATCCCTCCTGATACTTTCGGTATAAATTGAAGGATTTAAAATTTAATGTTTCCCTGTAATTCCTAATGTGGGGAATGCAATGATATTAAGTTTTTGTGGAATTGATAAAATTAAAAAAAATTAACCAAATCTCTTTCTGGGTGTTTACATACAAATTGCCTAATGTGTATTCCTATACTAACGTCTTTCATTCAGTTACACTGAATTCAGGAGTCAGATATTTAGTTAGCTTAGTTTAGTGAATAATGAAAATGAAATTACAAATTTTTTTATTTAGTAAAAATCAGTAAGTCTACCATAATTTCCAATCGGAGGACTTATTTTACTGTGCTTTTATTCAAAAGCCACTCTGGCACTCCTCACAATTTTACTGTAATGTAAAATGTATGTGAAAGTCAGTTCATCTGACTGAGGTTTCTTTGTCGGTTTTCTCAATGGTTTGATTATTTACAGATAGATTTTTTCTAAATTCGGCAAGCATTCCAATGCCTTGGCAGTTCTCATCAAATATTTTTTTTGAATTAGAGCAATATAAAGGAATTATAATTTGCTAAAGCCTTAAGCTTAGAAATAATAGAGAAATCGATAATTTTTGCTAAATTCGTCATTTTGTATCAGAGATACAAGAAGGGGCGTGGCAATTGTTTCATCAATGGGCAAATTTAATGAATTAAACTTCGAATTTCTCCATCACGCACCTTATTCGCCTTATTCGCTCCCTCAGACTATTTTCTATTTCCAAACTTAAAAAAAATGGTTCGGTTATAAAAGATTTGGCAACAAAGAAGAGGTGGAGTATGCGTAACATTTCTTGCTATAAGCGGGTAAATAAGCTATTTAATATCGCTTGAAAAAGTGTATCGAGCTAAAAGGAGATTATGTTGAAAACTAAAAAGGAAATGTTCCCAACCTTTCAGTGTCTTCTTTGTTATGTCAGCAAGTTTTGGGACCGCCCTTGTGTATATATGTAGCTGGTGAACAGTTGAGTAAGTTGTAGATTTCACATAAATAAATCTAGGTCGATTTCCCAAAAATCTGCTAAAAAAAAATATTCTTCAAATTCCATACTTTTGAGTGAAGCCAACTTCTAAGATTCTCTGTAGTTATCTAAATAATAAATCAATCAACCATTAACAATCTCATGTCGCCTCATTTCATTACTATAATCAAATATACGTTAGAATTTGCTGAACAAATGAAATTTCTGATGTGGCTCTCTATATTAGTGCTAATGTTATGTTACCATCCCTTATTACAGGCATTCGCTTGAGAAGATATGGGCATCCATATGATATTTAGCCAAGTACTTGTAAGGGTAAACATACTTTGTATGGTCAGTAAACATTAATGTTTGCACCGTAGCGAGGATTTCATGTCCTTTTTACAAGGCTTCTTCACTTTTTGCAATGTTTTTATAATGTGATATTCCACTTCCAGCTTGATATTTGTTTGCTCCGAAAACTGAAAGAACAACAAGGTTGCTAACAAACAAATGAGGAAATTGCTAAGTTTGAAGGGGAGGTAGATGGCCTACAAAAGCCGGAGAGTGGCTGAGAAAATGTCCTAGAGTGAAAATGGAAATTACGTGAAATCAAGTATGCAATTTTAGTCATCCAATTCATAGGAAAACCGCAATCTCTTGTCACTTGACTTCAGGTGTTGTTTGGTCGTTGGCAGGTGAATGGTTATTTCATGTATGCCTGTGCTTTTGTTGGTATCCTGTATGCTGACCGTACATGAATTTAATTTCATCGAACATTCTTAGTGCTAGTTTGTGTCGTTCATTCTGTGTGTCTTTCGGCCATTTCCTTATTTGTTCAGTGGAAATTGAATATTTTTTTCATTTTCGTTATGTTTTGCGCTGCTGCAACCCTCTGTTTTGATAGTATAAATAGATTTAAGAGAAATGAAAATGTAAATGTCCTTTAAATTGTCATGAGAAATGTAAATATACATTTTAAAGATAATTGAATTTAAAAGCAGCTTCTATTTCAAAAAAAAAAAAAAAGTTGGCAAAACTAAACATAGACAGATGGCTAATTTCGCAACTAGAACAGACACAAACTTGCAATTATTTCAGGCAAATGGGGTAATAAGAACGGTAATTCGCAAATTGAACTAAATTCATTTGGTAAAAAACTTTAATCTTACTGCGGTGAGCTTTTACACACTTTAAGATCATTTTGCTGTACATTAATTGGACAAACCTTCGCTGCAACATAATCATCAGTGAATTTTTACCTTTTTTTTAAGATCCATCTTCAAAAGAGGCGCTTACTGACAGTTCGTGTATAACATTTTTGCACTTTTCCACGTAATTTTAAAATTGAAAGATTTATAATGAGTCTCAGGTAAACGCTTGGTTACTTATTTCAGAGTCCACAATCGGCACACGAGACAAAAGATTAATGAAATGCTGTCATAATTTGATATGCGTTCTTTTTGACGGCATTAACTTTTATCTGAGAAAGGTTAATTCAAAACAATTTTGAACAGTGCAAACAACACCTTAATGTGGAATTGCATTGAGGATGTAATTAAATGTAAATAACTGTAGAAGATTTTGAAACATTGCTACGAACAACTTTTCGGTTTTGGTGATCAAAGAGCACAGTGCACAGTAAGTCTCTGTTTTTGCCATTGCATGATGTGCTAAGGCTCAAAAAAGCATATATATGTAATATATATATAAATATATATATAAATATATATATATATAAATATATATGTATATATAAACAAATGTTGGTTTCTTCATACGCGTACTTTACCTACAAAAATTGGAAATTTGAACGAATCTTCTTACCAATTAACTGCTTAACTAGAGATATACGTAATTTTTGTCTTATATGAGCTCCTAACAATCCAAATTTCGGATAATCGCTAATGTTTAATATTCAAATTTTACAGCAGCTCTACTGTCTATGACACGATGAGATCATTTTCGCTCTGCCTTGTACAGGGATTTGCTTTGAAAGGACGAATTTCTGAAAATCAGTTTTACAATGCATTCCTTATTTGTGGTCATTTAAGACTCAGTTTTATCGTAGTATTAGCGCCCTCTTTTTCCCTCGTTTTATCCCTAAAAGATCGAACTTCTAATAACCTTTTCCAATCGCTTTTATTCTCATTTCATGAATTTAGCTTCCGCATGATAATTATCTGACATACACATATTCTCAGCTTCACATATTTCAAGGAATTGTTTAAAATTCAGTGATCTGGCTTATATTTTACTTTTGACGAGCTATGTTCTGATAATAAAATGGGGAGCATTACAGAATCCCATGGCTACCGATTTGGAGTATTTATTAAAATTTAGTTTTGGTACAATTGTATTGTACTCTAATGCGTGGCAAAATTAAAAAAAAAAAAATAATTTAAATCACATGTTCAGGAGCTCAAAACTTGCCTGCAACAACGCTAAATTAATTATAATTAAAACAAATCGGCTATTTAGAAAACCTTGCAAGTGAAAATGAACAGCTTTAATGAATCACAAATGCAAATTGACTAATTTCGCAAAAAAATCAGTCTTTCATCTATAACTTCTGAACGAATAGCTTCAGAAAGTTAGCATTTCCCTTCTTTTGTCGTGTTTTAACCCAGAGCTTTTTTTTGTAACCACCTAGAAATTTACAACGTAAATGAAGACTGAGTGAAGGTATATGTAAGCCAGTTCATCTTTCCGCAACTTGTGCTTTAGTCCTTGCATGAGCAAATTTTCCCATTGCAATTTTAATCCATTATATGAACCACAGCGTCATGGATAAGGCACTAATTAACCGACAAATAAGTGGTTGAGCAAATACAGCCAGTTCTCAAATATAGACTATGACAGCCGCAGTTCAGAACAATTCTTAGGTGAATTGATGAATGAACAATGGTTGAAAAATTAATTACAAATTATTACTTTTGTATGGGAGGATTTATCTCATGAATGAGATATTAGAAAGCTCCTTACATCCACTGGGCTTACACGCACTCTATTTTTAGACTTATTCAACGGGACCTGCAGTTTAATGACGATTTTGAATGTCACAGTTTGGGAAGCATTCACCAGACTTCTTGATCACTCAACTGCTCGAGGTAATAGGTGTCTGTGTGCGGGATTGAACCCAGAATCATGCGAACGGTAGTCGCGTGTACTAATCAATTTCATTATCTACGAATTAGGAGTTAATGGGGGAAATTACATTTCGATAAATCGAAAAATTTGTATAAGAGCTACCAAAAGAAGAGTGGCAATGTTGCCAATTTTGTACCTAATTTTCAGCACAACTGCGTTGAAAGATATGGAAGTAAGAAGAAATGGCATGGTCACTTGGCCAATTTTTCTCTAGCGTTGTATAGAGATTCCTAAAAAAATGTAACAGACAAAAACCTAGTTTAATGCGGGCTATTAATTACGAATTCATAAATTTCAGAAACTCGATAAATTTTTTTGGGAGATATCAGTTGTGTACCAATGATCTCCATTTTCAACTTGAGGTGACTGCCGCTCAAATAATAATAAGTGACAGGGGAACGAACCCGCGATCATCCGAACGATAGTCTCATGCACGAACCATATCGCTACGGTCGGTCGTTCTGCAGACAGTTCCAATACTGCTTTCCGTAGTGGAAAGCGCACGTTTTGCTTAATTTCGAATTTACGCTGCCTACTAATACAATCTAATATATATTTATATCAAATTGAACCGTGAGGTCTCTTTTCTTCTTTAAAGGCACACGTTATACATTTTCACGGAAGGACCAATTATTCGTCACTTTTTCGAGCATTTCGACCAGTATTCCACAAATAACGCGTGTTATGTTATCCTGTAAGGCTCCAATAGTGTTCGACTTGTCCACACAGACTAACGACTTGACATAACCCCACAAGAGGCGTTAAATAGCAAGATCATAGGGGCCAAATCAAGAGATAAGCTGCTCACCAAATTCATCCCTCAACATATCCATTGTTTTACGAGCAAAGTGAAATGTTGCACCTTCCTGATGAAACCACATGTCAACCAAGTTCAACTCAGCCATTTGGGGCAAAACAAAATTCCTTGTGGTTGAGTAACACATGCCAAATCTTTGAGAACGGCGACGAATTGACATTTCACGATCGTCATTAACACTGGTCGCTACGGCTGCAATATTTTCTTCGGTACGCACTCTACGCATGCGAGTCGATGATTTTATGTCCAACAAAGTAAATTTGGTGCAAAATTTGGAGATAACAGCACGAATTGTTGATTCAGCAGGTCGATAATGACGACCATAAAATGGTCGACACACATTTGTCACAGAGCACGAATTTTGATAATAAATTTTAACGAATTGCAATCGTTGCTCGTTTGTTAGTCTTTCCATGATGAAATGGCAGAGTATACTGCACACTTTTCACTTTGACAGATGATGTTTGGACGCCATTACCAACCAGTGCTGCCAACCCAAAAAACTTAAATCTTAAAAAAGCACAATATGTAATTGTAACCGTAAGAGTTTGATTACCATCTTAGCATATTTCTGTAGGTTTTTGGTAACTGATTGCAAATTTCTGGTACAATAAAAGTCTCTATGTGGGCGTATTATATTATGTAGCGTATTTGAACAGCTTCCACATTTAATTTTGTTAATACAGGATACTACGAATCGTGCTACTGGGTAATAGTACCTGCAAATGAAGACCGTAACTTAAAGATGTTGGCGGAGTTTTTGTACCCATAACTGTTCCGTAGACGTATCCATTTCAACAGCATTTAGTTCCAGCAAGACGGAGCAACTGCACACATAACCAGACCGGTTATGGCGTAGGTCCAACGAAAATTCTCAACAAATCAATTTTCAGAAATTTCACTTTCCGCTGGCCACCAAGGTCACCTGACCTGACTGCACCAGACTTTTTTTATGGGGTTATGTCAAGCAAGAGGTGTGTAAAAGGAAGCCAATGAATTTGACTGAATTGAAGCAGTACATAAAAACAATAATTGAGGTGAGGTGAGGTGATTTAGGGTCTATCATCTTTAAAACCAATTATTTATATAAAATAAAATTTAATCTTCTATATAATAAAAACAAAAAAAAAAAAACAAAAATAATAAATAAATGAAATACATTATTTAAAAAAAAGTTGTTTGAATTCCTTATTGTAGCACAATTGGTGCGCCACTAAGTGCTTTAGGATTGCGTCTGTAACGAATTCCCACTTTTCTAATTCTTTTCCATTTTCCTTGGCTCGAACAGTGGAAGATAAAAGTAAATGCCACTAAGAGTGTACAGGTTACATTCTCTCTTAGACAGAAGAAT
Source organism: Philornis downsi (assembly GCA_019455685.1). NCBI lineage: Eukaryota > Metazoa > Arthropoda > Insecta > Diptera > Muscidae > Philornis > Philornis downsi. Next base: position 421,660 of record JAHXMU010000115.1, on the reverse strand, counting down.
TGCCCAGCCCTCAGTATTCACGGTAGTATCATACCCGTTCATAACCATGTCAAATATTTGGGTATTCACCTTGACCGACGTCTCACCTGGAAAAATCACATTGGCTCAAAAATTATACAATTGAAATCAAAAATGGCTCAACTCCACTGGGTTATTCGCTCCCAGTCTACTCTCAGTTTGGAAAATAAAATCACCATCTACAAAACCATATTGAAGCCAATATGGACATACGGCATCCAGTTGTGGGAACGGCATCGCCTTCTAACATAAATATGTTACAGAGAAGGCAATCAAGAATACTGCGCCAAATTTGTGGTACCCCATGGTATATTAGGAATGATAACATACACAAGGATTTAAACATTCCTTATATTTCTGAGGAAATAAGAAAATTAAGCAGGTCATATATATCGAAGTTGTCCTCCCATTCAAACCCACTCGCTCAAAACCTTCAACATTTTCCCGGTCATATACGGCTAAGAAGAAAGGACACGCTAGACTTGGTCCGGTGATAAAAAGTTCCGCTCGCCAAAAATAAGATCCGGCAATGGCAGGATACTTTAGTTTAAGATAGGTTTAAGATTTGAATACTTATTGTAAATTTCGAAAGAAGGATTCAGTAAAGAAAATGAATGAAAAAAAAAGAAATTTTGTAATTTCTAGACTACAAATTAGGACAAGTTTTGGAATTATCCAATAAACCCGAAATTGTACATAGCACTTGCGTCCTCAACGGTCGAAGCATCTCACAGTTCGATTACACAATGGAAAATGATTCTACGGCCATGACCAAATTCGAATATCGACTGTCTCAATGTTTCTGATGAAATTGCAAATTTCCTGAGAAACTTGCTAAATATAGCAACAACAATTTCATTGATATTTTTAACAATTTTTTAAAATACAAATACACTTCCAAATGTACCTTCAAAGTCTTAAGATTTAGCTGCCTGAAAAAATGAGAGTACAATATTATTTTAATGGAAAAGACTTGTTTTAATGCTTTCAAAAGTTTGCAATTGTTAGCCAACTGAATAATTATTGGTATTATATCACTTTATTGTCGTTGTTTTTAAATATAATTAATTATTGTTTTGAGAATTAGACAGCATTTAACTTAATACAAGCAAAATCTTGTGTGTCCGATACCTACATCGACAGGTATGAATAGAGTGAGCTCACCAACTCGGTTATGCTCAGTTTATACTAAAGTTGTGCGCTAAATTAATATTTTCAATTGTTAAAATAAAACTTCACACATTTTTACAGTGAAGCTTTAAAGGAATTTCTGCATAAATATCAGTATATTTAAATTCATTTAACTTTATAATAAGTATATTTATTTATATATTAACATGTATGTACAACATGAACACGTACAACCTTAAAGCTTGAGTTACAATTCTCTGGAAGGATTAAAGCTGAAGCTACACAGACACATATGCATATAGTTATTATATTATCATCTTTTATTGTTGTATTGCTGTTCATTGTATTCGGACCATGCAACAAAGTAATTAAATTGTGTGAGCTGTTGCGGCAGACTGTCCACTCCAATTGGCCATGTGGGGGAGCTGTGATGGCTATTGTATGAAGCGTATGGTGGTCAATCCAGTTGTAAACCCTCAATATTATGCGGCGGCACTTCGGTCCGACCGTCTGATCGGTTGACTAACTGACCGCTTTTGTTGAGTTTTGAAAACAGAGTAAAATGTGAATGCCAGTTATGACTCTGGCATCCGTCAGTCTGTCTGTCGGTTTGCAGTAACTGATTTAAATAATTGTTTTCTGGCCATTTTTTGCTCTCATGTTTCTCGTTTTGGACCAACAATTAAAAATATCGTTTCTTTGTTTCATTTCATCGTTAACACTTCAATCATTATTGAAGTTGTCTGTAGTACATTTTATGAGTTTGACGCTGTACTGATGTCTCAGTCGATGGCATATTTCGTCGTAATGATCGTTGCTAACGTGTGCTCCACTTCAGTTCCATTCTCAGGCAACGATGATCTATTGCAGTGTAATTCTAAATAAATAAGTTGTACTAAAATTCCACAATATATCAATGTTTCTGAGATGACTGAATGATGGTTTCATTCACAAAATTTGCACTTCCTTAGAATTATTCATTTTTATTTATTTCATAATATAATAATATAGATTCAACTTCGACATTTCTTACAAATAGTTTTGAACTATTTTAAAAAAATATAAAATATATTTAATAAAATTTTGAAATATAATTAATAATATATATCGTTGGTATTGATTGATATTACCGATTGATATTACAGCTGACAAGAACTACTCCAATATGTGAAATGCGAAATTTGATATCTATTTAAACGCCACATTAAAAATTAGCAGACTACCTACTTTAATAGTTGCCTTATAATATCACAACGAGTACCCCTGTACGGGAATCTTTATGAATCAGAATTATCCATATTTCGATTTCATAAGTAAAGTTAAATAAAACAGGCAAAAAGCTAAGATTTGAATGAAATGTTTTTCATTATAATGCTTGGACTTTGCCAATATGAAATACAATGTCTTTTAAATGACCGCGTTTGGATTGTTTGCAGAGTAAATCTTTTGACAAAGTTTTCGACCAACTTTTTTCACATTTCAGGCGATATATCGGCGATAACTTGACGAATGTTGGTTTTGAAATGTTCCAACATTTGGGGATTACTCGGGTAAACACGGTCTCTGACATAGCTCCACAAAAAAGTCTAACGGTGTGAAATCGCATGACCATGATGGCCAACTGACATCGCATAGACGTAGAATTATGCTTTCTGGAAACTTCTCATGCAATAAAGCCAAAATCGATAGTATTGCGTGCCGTTTTGTTGAAACCACATATTGTCCCGTTCATAATCTTCAATTACAGGTCAAAAACAGTAATTTATCATACGGCCATAGCACTCTGAATTGAAATTCGGATTATCCGCCACACATTCATTAACAGAACGATATTTTCGGCAGCGCGTACTTTGCGATAATGCACAAGCCTGACCACATCTCTTCAAATTTCTTTATAATCTTGTCAATTCGTTGCACAGTAATTCAATTATGACGTTTATAATCACCCCATAATACACGAAAAGTGACCACATTTGAATCACCACTTTTATAGTAAGTTTTAACTATTTTTACACGTTCTTCAGTTGTTAATATTAACATCCATATTCGTAAATTGCAAACTTTTCACTAAGTATATAAATAACACTTCAGATGATAGGTATTTAACAGCTGACAGCCTTGCCAGATCGGGGGTTTTAAAGCCACTAAATGGATAATATATAAATCAAGAATAAGCTCAGTTAACCTTATATCAAGTATAAGGCATAAGAGGCGAAATTTTGCACCTTTTACGAAAAATTGCCTATCTTTAACTTCTTTATGACACGTGTTCATAGTTGTTTTCGGTATTAAAATTTTGGCCATACTTCAAAAACTTCCCACGTTGTTGAGTCAGCATAATGTTTATACGTATGTCAATAGTAAACCCGTTCGAATGTACACTTACAGCTGTATTTCAAACTTTGTATTGCAAAGTTTGTCTTATTTGTTAACATTTTATCGACATATTTTGCAAAAACATTTTGTAATTATTGTGTAATTTGAATAGCTAATGAAAATAAAGAAAAATTTCTAATACTTCCTAAAACATTACGTAAACATCTTGATGACCAAAAAAAAAAAAAAAAAAATAAACGCATTATTCTCGCCGAGATTTGTACGTAAAATTTGAATTAATACAAATGTCTTTCGTAAACACCAAAAATTAAAAAATACCAGAAATTCAACAACCCAGAAAGATATAAAAAACGTGAGTGAGAGAGTACCCGCACAATATGGACCAGTATCGTGTTTACTGAACAAGTGACAAATATGGCCATTCCATTGATTGGCCGGCTATTGAATGTTGTTGTAGTTGGTTGGTGGTTGATGGTATTGAAAGATAGTTGAAACCATAAACAAACTATAAAACTGTACATATGTGTTTCTTAGACAACAACTACAGCAATGCCAAACAGATATAAAACTATAAATGTTACCATAACAGTTGTTGGTACATACTAGTACACATACATATTATACTTATACACACCCATACACATGTCAGTTTAGACCACCAGCGATTATGTTGGTGTTCTTGCGCCTGTGTTTGTCATACGATTCGATACGTCTTTGAAATATTCGACAACTATAATAAATAATTTAAAATAATAAATGATGCTGAAAACAAAAAGACAAACAATGTAATGATCCAAGCTGTTAATTTTCCCAAGTCGATAAAGTTTTCGATATCATGGAATTTAACAACAATGTTATGTAATAAAAATCGAAGAATAACAAGTGAGTGAGATCTTCTGAAAAACAACAACAACAAAAGAAGAATAAATTGTGAACAATTTGTAGTAAGTTTTAACTATTTTTACGTGCTCTTAGGTTGTTAAACGATCCATATTCGTACATAGCTAACACTTCTGATGACGGGTATTTAACGGCTGTTAGCCTTGCCAGACCGGCTTTTATGAAACCAGTAAATGGATAACTCTGTACATGATATTGGATAATTCTATACTCCATACTCCATTGAAAATTCGAATATTTTACAACTTTTCAATATTAATGACTTCAACTAGTTCAGTTTCCTAGAAATGCATATAAATTGAATAAAATTCCGGCATCTGCAAGTTATAGCCGTATACTGTTTCTAATTAACAAACAAATGGTAAACCTGTTAGAAGACCATTGAAAACTTCCCGCATTTGCAAATTTTAATTTTATGATTAGAATCAGAATCCCAGAAAGCATATTTAATATCACCGTTTACTCTCGGTTATCCTGGGAATTTTCCATTTTTCAATTTATGTTTAGATAATTTTTTTCTTCTGAATCGAATTTCAAAATTAAACATTTGCGCTCAAGATGTAAATTCTCTTACTGAAGCTGTACGACCTCCTTCTATCGTCAATCGACATAAATTTGTACGAAAGTGCGTTTCTACTTGTTAGAAACAGAATGACCAACTTAGTTTATCCCCATCTAATATTTCAATTATACATTTTTAAATTCATCACATTTTACAATTTCAAACTAAATTCAATATATTCCAAATCGATTCGCAAATTGATAAAGTCACTCTGAAAAACAGGCTCCCAAATAGCATTCTTATCACCAACGTTGTTGAATGAGATTATACTAAGTTTGCCATTATACCTACAGCCGAAAAAAACGAATGCTATGTCCAGGTTGGTGCACCAATTGCACTACAATTAGAAATTCAAAGAAATTATTTTAATCAATTTATTTTAATTATTTTTTTTTTATCCATATTGAAACGGATACGTTTCCCGTGCAGTTCTGCGTAAAAAACTCTTTCAACATCTTCAAACATCGGTTCTCATTTACAGTTGTCAGTAGCACGATTCGTGCGCTACTCTGTATATTTTAACTCAATGTGCTTCAGAACTTCTTAAGTCAATTTTAAGCCTTCTACCTGACTGGCTGGTAATTAAGATAACTATCATACATTTTTACGAAACTTCTTAAAATTAGACACATCCCAACATTTGCCAGATCGCAGCTTGGGATTATAAATGTGTTATACCGTTCAGCTCCTTCTAATGCACTGTCGTATTAAGGTTTATAAAATTTAAAAATAAAATCCGGTCGAATAACCAGAAATCCCGCATTTGATAAACTTTTTTTCTAACAATAAAGATAAATATCACTGAACAGTTCCTTCTGGTACCTGCCACACATATTACCTAACGAATGACTTTTATATATTTATATCCACATTAGCATCAGACTTATAGTAAAGTTATTTCTGCGTATGAAAGTGGTCTGAAATGTCACGCATTACCGAAACTCAATGCTTTCTCCGTCATACTGAGCAGAAGACAGTAAATTATAATAAAAATAACCTATAATTTTGTTGTTTTTATTTTTCATTGTGTGTTAATTCAATATATTGATTAGAACCTGGATTTTTGTCACACCCCTTCTGGCACGGCGCACGCTTTTAAACCAGCATAAAAAGACGTTCAGAAAAGGTATATATAAGTTAGTTAACCTGACTGAACTTCCTGCTTTGTTTTGATTGTAACATCTAGAAGTACTCATCGAGCATGATAGATGTCGCTTTAATAGATATAGGAGGTCGAAATCAAAACATATCCCTCAATTAGTCACACGAAGATCAAGTTCGGAGTTTGACAAAATGAAAAAACATTCGACCATGCAAAGACATACCTCTTCTATCATTCCATCTCATACACATTTTTTTTTAAATTTTTCGATAACCATGTAAACAATTAAGACAGCGCCTTCCCTTGATTATGGGAGTAGTTATCGAAATATTGTAACCAGTACTGAAATTTTGTAAACAAATACTTATACACTTATACAGGGTTATCCATTCACTGGTTCCAAAACCGTCGGTCTGGCAAGCCTTTCAGGTGTTTAAGACCTGTCATCTGAAGTTTTATTTATTTAGTGAAAGGTTTGGCATTTACGAATATATATTGTTTAGTCTAGTCTAACAACGCGTACAAATAGTTAAAATTTACTACAAAAGTCGGTATTCAAACGTGGGCACTTTTCGTGCATTATAGAGTGATTATATTCATTATAATCGACCTACTGTGCAAGGAATGGGCAAAATTATCAAGAAATTTGAAGAGACTGGAACCGTTACAAACATGGTCAGGCCTGTACATCATCGCAATGTATGCACTGGTGAAAATGTTGCTTCTGTTAATGAAGCGTGTGGCGGATAATCTGAATTTCAGAGCGCTATGGCCGTATAGTAACAGACTTTTTTAGCCTATAATTGAAGGTTATGAACTGGACGATATGTGGATTCAATAAGACGGTGCCACTTGCCACGACCTATGCAACCGATTTTGACTTTATTGCATGAGAACTTTTCAGAAATCGTAATTTCACGTTTTGGTGATGTCAACTGGCCACCAAGATCATGCGATTTGATGCCGTTAGACTTTTTTTGTCAGGCTACTTCAAATACCGTGTTTACGCGAATATTCACAAATGTACCGCCCGAAATGTGCGAAAAGTGAACTAAAACTACATCAAAAAATCTACTTCTGCAATTAATCCAAGCGACGGCATTTAAAAGACATTGTATTTCATATTGGCGAGGCCCAAGCATTATAATGAAAAAAAAAAAAATTTCATCGAAATCATAGCTTTATGTGTGTTTTGTTTAACTTTACTTTTGAAACCGAAAAACGGATAAGTATGCGAGTATAATATATACATATGTATATTTTTATACACCTAATATATAATATATATATTAAGTGTGCAACTAAGTTCCCGCTGTTTGCCAATAGATGACGCCAGCTGTAAGTGCTAGTCAATTCTACCATAACCTAAACGTCATAAGCCATAAAACAAGTATGTGGTAAACTTATCGCTTCGACATAATAGTGATTTTGTTTTGACGTCATATTATTTTGGTTGTGTGAATATTTATAATTTTGAACCAAATAATCGTCACATGTGGGAAGTATGAATCAATCAATGAAAACGGCGGCTAAAGCTCATCGAGAGCTCCAAAATTTTTAAGGGGATGTTGCTTTAAGTGAAACAACGTGTCGAAATTGGTTTCGTCGCTTTAAAGATGGTGATTTCGATGTTGACGACCGTTCGCGTGAAGAAGGACGAAAACTCTTCGAAGACTGAATTGACCACATTGCTTGATATGGATCCATGTGAAACGTGGGTAAAGCTTGCTTCAGTATTACGAGTTACCCGACAAGCCATTTCTAAACGACTGCATGCGTTGGGAACGATTCAAAAGCAAGGAGCTTGGGTTTGTTATGAGTTGAAGAGAAGGAACGTTGAGCTTCGTTTCTTCGCCTGTGAACAACTGCTTCAGCGTCAAAAAAGGAAGGGGTTTCTTCATTGTATTGTAATGGGTGAAGAAAAATGAATTCATTAGAGTAATCCAAAGAAAAGAAGGTCATGGGGGCTACTCAGTCGTGCTTCTACGTTGCCGTCTCGGCCGAACATTCACGCTGCGAAGGTTATGCTATGTATTTGGTGGGACCAGGTCAGCGTTATTTATTAAAAGCTGTTACCAAGCTGTATACCAAGCGAAACCATCAGTACCAACTTCAATTAATGCGATTGATCCGAGCTCTGCACGATAAATCTTCACAATATACGGAGAGGTACGAAAAAGTGATTCTTCAGCGTGACAACGCTCGGCCTCATGTTGCCAAGACCGTTAAAACCTACCTTGGACCGTCCGATTATCACTTGTTTCGTTCGATGGCGGCAGTCCACTCATATAACAACATCGTGGATAGCCTCAAAAGATGAACAATTTTACCATGACGGAATTCGTGCTTTGCCAGAAAGATGAGAAAAGGTAGTTACTATGATGAGCAATACTTTCAATGAATCATTTGTAAACGTGTTTTCATAATAAAGTTGCATTTTTTTATAAAAAATCCAGTGAAAACGTAGTTGCGCGCCTTATATTTGTAACTGCCGCAAAAATATGTCATATAAAAATATTTCAGATTCATTTCCTTTTATTTCATATGTTAAGTAAGTACAAAATCGCAGCATTGGACAAATATTAGTTTTCAAAAACTATTACTATCTTAATATAAATGATTATTATTATTACAATGAGTGCCGACAATGCAATATTGTTTCAATAAAGGCAGCATATACTTGTTCAAGAAGGGCAAATTCCCACTTTTCGAATTAAGTTATCAATCATAACTGTCTTGCATGCAAATAATTTTAATAGTTTAGCCATTGGTTTTGTTGACCTGCCAGATCACGACCTGGGAAATAGTAACATTGGAAATAGGTTTACTCGGTTTTCATCATTGTTTATATCTGCTTCGGTTCGTGAGATATAAAATGGGCAATAAACGCTTAAAGACCTTCACGGAGTGATTTTAGAGGAAAGAAGATCAAGTAAAGATATGATATTGCACAACCCCAATATTAAGAATGCTTTTATTTTCAATGCAATTAGTAGTAATACCTCTGAAATATGCACTTTCTTGCTATTAACAAACTAAAATTTTCAAGTTTTTTTTATTCATGTCTCATAAGCCAGAGCATTTTTTTCTCTTACTGAAAATTCACACAACTCTATTCCCCAATGTAATCGCTCATATGTAATTGGTTGATAGTGTGCTGTATTATATTGACTTTGGCATCTCTAGCTCAAATGAATGGTATAAGCCAAGTTAGTCGTTCTCAATGTATCCACTTAGCATTTGATAGTGATTATAGCCGACATTATTCTTATTGTTGTCCCTGAAGTTGTTGTACATATGTGTGTATGTTGGGCTTCTTATGGTAGTACAACAACAAAACCATACAGAGAATCCATAAAACAAATATGCCCGCTATTTAAAATCAATGGAGGTTGAGAGTAGTAAATTTTAAATATCTATACCAAATACATACAAAGCATATGTAGTATTTGAGCCAAGTTATGATAGTTATAAGAATAAATTAATTTATTTATTTTTTCGTTACTCTGTTGTTTTGGCCTAAACGTCTTCTTAGTGGAGATTATTAGTATATCGTTACGAGTCATGTGATTGTTTTTTAGTTTTTTATTTTTTCTTATTGGCAGCCATTAAATTTGGGGAACTGGCTTCAAGTATCAGTACAGTTGCATGGTAATATGTTTCGATTCTAGCAACATAAACTTAATGGATGCTTGATAACGCGAGTGTTCACTTAAATTCATGAAACAATGCCAAATAAAATAAGTTTTAATAACGTCCTTGCCTAAATTGTTATACATACTGAACAGAAATAAATGCAAAATTTCAATTGAACAGGTATGCCAAAGAACATAAAAAACATGGACCAGAAATTTCACATTATTAGTTGCTTTGATTTCCTTCCTGATTCGCCTTTACTGCCAAAGGTTGCTTTGGTTTCGATAACATAATTTTCTATACCTTCAACCGAATGATTGAAAGTATCGGGTTGCTCGGAAAGTTTGTTCGGTTTTTAAAAGAAATTTATCTACAAATTTATAATTATTATGTAATCCCCTCCCTTTTTAATAACTTCTTCCACCTCTCTGGGAGCTTGTTAATTCCTCCCTCATAAAACCCGTGAGGTTTCTCTGCAGCGTTCTGAAAAGCGTTCAATTTGATTTTTCACTTCCTCGTCGTTATGGAAATTCAAATCCTTCAAATGCTTGCTCAGACTACGAAATAGCTGACGGGGCGAGGTCTGAGGAGTACGATGTGTGAGGTAAAACTTCTCACCCAAGCTCTGATAGCTTCTGACGGCTCAGCAAGGCAGTGTGAGGGCAGGCGTTGTCATGATGGAAGATGAAATCTCCCCGATTGAAGAGCCTCTGCCGTTTTTCTTCCAATGTTGCGATATAGTTGGTCTTCATTGCAGCGCTTCTTAAGATACCTCCCATAAAAATTGATTGCTTTAGCAAACATCAACAACACCATCCTCCTATAATTACAAACAGAAGGCTTCATTAAGTTATAATTTTGTTTCTTTTATTTTGCTTTCATTTTTGATAAGAACTTACCGGTGAAGGTATAGGTAAGTTAGTTCACCTGACTAAAATTTGTATGCTGGTTCTTAAACCTTCTTAATGATTTTTAAAAACAATTTAGTTAAAATTGCCTCCACTCTCGGTAACGCATGTATGACATCGGTGTTCACTTTTGCTCAGAGATTTATATCGGGATTTGCCTCAATTTAAGTTCGAATATATTACTATACTTTACTTTACATCAAAATGTATGACCTATGTTTTGTAATATTTCTGCTTTCGAACATTCTTGAAGAAAAATCAGGTGGAATTAGGTCAGGAGACCTCTGTGGCCAACGGAATATGAGACTTATTGAATTTTCTTTGCAATTCTGTCATAACAGACAAATTACACTATTCTGTTGAAACCATACAAAGTTGAAAGAGATTATCTTTCGACGTAATTATTAAGTAATATTATGGTATTTGATATATTTTGGTTCATCAGTCATCCTATTTCTTACAAAGTAGAGCAATATATTTTAATGAAAAATATTATTAATCAGAAAAACTCTGCAGAACATTCCTTACTGATATTTACATACACTTTCCAATAGCAAATTCAAATACGGCTGTTAAGCCTGGTGCTATTGGATAAAATAGGTAACACAGATGTGGAAGATAATCAGCTGCACTGATTAAAGGCCGCCACATGTATAAACATATTTTATTTTCTATCGCAATATTATCCTAGATTTAATTTGAAGTAGTAGTAATAGATTTAACTGTAAGTAGAAACTGTAGATCCTCCCTTACAGGTTTTCGTTCCATGGTGTAGAAAGATAATTCTACTTTCTGTCATTGTTCAACAATCTACTCCCATCCCCAGTGCAAGGCTAAGTATATGTCAATAATGACGGAATTAAAAACCCACCTGTACATCATCGTCGATGGTTTATGAAAGAGCTTTTCCCATTCAGTGGATTCATGTGTACCTGTGTTGTTAGACTCGCTTTAATGACGTTTCCGACCGTCAGCTTTTTGGGAAGCCACTTTTCTAGACTTGCTGACTACATGAAGCACCGTTGATACAAAGAAGTTACTGCCGCATACTTCGACTACTGCACATATGCAAGTGCTGAGTGCTGTTTTTAAATCTGCTTTTTCAAAAAACTCGTTTCGTTCGTTATTCATTTCCGAAATAATTTAATTCATTGATGGCCCCGATATTGGTAATAGCATAGATCAATTATTGCCTACATTTATGCATAAAAATTTTATAGCTTTTTTAGAAAACTTAACATATGAGCCACCATAATATAACCCGTTAATGACCAAGATAACAAACATTTTGATGATATTTTCAGTACAACGTGGAGGCTGTTCACACAGTTTAATTATTACGTCGTATTTAACACTGTAGCACTACTGGCTAATGGATGTACATATTCTTGAAATACAAAAAAAGGTAAAGATCACAGGGTGGCGCACCAATTGTAATACAATAAGAAATTCAAATAATTTCTTTTAATTCAATGTATGTCATTTATTTATTTATTTTTTTTTTTTTTTTGTATATAGCTAATTGGTTTGAAGATGATAGACTGTAAATAACCTCCATGATCATTCACACAAACTAGTATGCGAAACCTAATTAGAAAATTACTCGTTGAAGTAGGGATCGTCTCAATTATTATTTTAATGGACTGCTTCAGTTCAGTCAAATTCATTGGTTTCGTTTTGTACACCTCTTGCTTAACATAACCCCATAAAAATAAGTCTGGTGTAGCCAGCTCAGGTGGCATCGGGAACCAGTGGAAAGGGAAGTTTCTGGATATTAATTTGTTTATGATTTTTTATTGGAGTTGCTCCTTAATCGGCCTGACTATGTGTGCAGTTGCTCCATTTTGCTGGAACCAAATGCTGTTGAAACGGATGTGTCTTCGGCGTAGTTCTGGGTAAAACAGCTTTTTAAATAATGGCCCCCATTGACAGTTGACAGTAGCACGATTCGTGTGCCACCCTGTACATTTCTGCATGAGTGTACTATTACCTAAGTCAAACCAATGTTTTATTAAATTGAATTAAGTAACTTGATTTTTGAGAACGCTTGTCGAATTGAGAAACAAGTTTACTCAGTTTAATAATGAAATGAAAAGAAAACGTATAACAAATTAATTAATGCTTTGAAATAAGAAAGCAAACAAATACAAGGAGGGAGGCGCAAATAGTTCGACCGGGCTATACCTTATATTCTAGTGAATTCAATTTCGAGGCTTCTTTTAAACCGATTTTTGCTGAAAACTACTCAAAAAACCCGGTCTAAAAACAGGTGTGTATTTTCCCCACAGTAAATAATATCTCAACTTCCATTAAGATGGTCTCTTTTACAAAAAATTAAACACAATTCTCCTTCATTGTAAGTATTCTTACTATAAGAATGTTTATACAAAAAACCCATTTTGAGTGAAACTTCAAATAAATATGTCTAAGGGCAGTGGATCTTTGAAGCTGATTTCAGGTGATAGAATTATCAATGTTTTAATGGGCTGGAAAAGGAGGCGGCGAAGAATGGCAGTATTCTGACAATCAGCCTAGAGTTCTACAACACATTTTCTCAAAAAATACAACTGTGAAAGATAAGAAAATTTTTAATGTCGACTCATAATTTTTAGGAAAAAACTTCAGTTTACCGGACTCGAAAAACACTGATGCCGGTGTAACGAAAAAGAGGGGAATTGAAAGGGGATTTTTAAATAAACCAGTTGCATTATACTAAATTCAGTTCAATTTAATAAAAGATACGAATCAAGGAACATATGTGTTAAATTATCTTTTAAATCGTTTCCATTTTTTGTTATTCTATTAAACATCATAATTACAGGCTGCGAAAAAGATATTTCAGCGAAAAATTAATTAATTATATTAATTAATTCCTTCAATTAATTAATCATAATAAATAATTCATTTTCATTCTCAAAACATAGTTCATCAAAAGCGTGATGTGTAGCAAATTTGATTGTTTTCAGTTTGACTTCTTAAAATATATGAAACTATGAATATGTGAGCTAAACCGATTCTTTGCACGGGAGGTGCCAGAAGGGTCATGTCAATATTTTTCCATTTACAAAAGATTTTAATGCAACGTTATGGACAAAAACATGGGAACTTTAATTACAAATTATAGAAAAAAAATTTAATTTGCATACGATGCACCGGAAAGTACGTGGCAATGTGGTTAATTTTTATTTCGAGATTCTATTTCGGTACTCACTCAAAGTATACCAAATGTAATTAATTTAAATAAATATCGGTCATTTGTGTGGGAGATACCAGGAGAGGTAAATTTTTCAATTTAAAATTTTCGGTCAAGTTTTTCAAATTATACTAAGCAATACAAATCGGTACAATGAATATAAATTAATGTTATTACACTATATGGGTGGCGAGTTAACTGGAATTTCAGGAAGTCGGTCACATTGCATGGGGGGTACCAGAGGGGTACGGACGATACAGCCTAGTTACAATCCCCTATCATCTGGAAAACACCAACAACAGTTTTCTAAATTTTACGTGGGCCTCGCTTCAAAATCCTTATTCACGGTGTGCCATCACACATGGGACTGTTTTTGATCGTGTTTGCGACAGCTAGCGTCCCTTTGGCGAACTCAGACTAATCCCGGAAGGACTGGTAGAAGCACCTTTGAGATAAGAAGCATAAAATTTCCTCAGGGCTTGCTTCCTCTCCCAGCCAAAGTACCTTTGAAGTCACTGGTAAGAAGTGAGCTTCCTCCCGGTTAGGAATGAGGTCTATCTAGACAGCTCAAATCGACGAAGAACAGTGTTTCCCAAGTTTCCGCAGTACCTTCAGGAGACCCTGAAGCAACGCAAGATCACTGAACACGCTTCGGGCAACGACACGATGCCACGATCAAGCAAGAACAAATAGTTCTCGGGGCCCCTGATTTCCCGTGCTACCAGAAAATAAAAACCCTCTGGTCAAAGTTTCATAGACAAAAACTGCTCCAGTTTCGCTATATTATACCTCGCATTTAACTAGTCGTCCATCGTATACGCTTGCACGAAACACAGATATGCCCCTGCAACAGGTTGCGGCTACACGGCCTTGTACTATGCAAGCGCATACCTATCATATGGAAAAGTATTAGGCTGTGACAAATTTTAAGAAGATTCATAAAAAGTTACAATAGCTATTTTGCCTGCCAGTCAAACAGCCAGACAGCGAGCCAAATCGACGTAAAAAGTCTTTGTTTCATTTTGAGGATCACATTCTTGTCTTGACAAATCGCGATCTTAACAAATGACGATTAACAGTTGCAATCATTAGTTTATGTCAGCTATTAATAATTTGAAAAAAAAAATTGACAATTTTTTTAATATTTTTTCAGAAATTTCCTGTCCGGGAGAGTATACGTGAAGATCACAATTTTACTATAAATTTTCATGTTTAGTTTTGGCATATTACTATTCTTAGGACTAAAAGTTAAGGTAAAGAGCATGACTTGCTGCTTATCTAAGCGAAAAGGCGTTTGACATCCCTCATACTGTAGTACAAATGAAACATAAAACTAGCAAATGAAGTTAAAAACGTTTAACTTTCAGATAGCGTTTGCACTTTCGGGATGCTGTGATGTATTGTCAAAATACATTTTTAACTTATATAAGTAAGTTGTCCATTTAGCGGTTTCAAAACCGCCAGTCTTGCAAGGCTGTTTGCTGTTAAATACCTGTCATCTGAAGTGTTATTTACTCAGTGAAAGCTTTGCCATTTACGTTATCTAATTAGCAGTTTTAAAACCGCCAGTCTGGCAAGGCTGCCTGCGGTTAAACACCTGTCATTTGGAGTCTTATTTATTTAGTGACAGCTTTGCCATTTATGTTATCCATTTAGTGTTTTCAAAACCGCCAGTCTGGCAAGGCTGCCTGCTGTTAAACACCTGTCATTTGGAGTCTTATTTATTTAGTGACAGCTTTGCCATTTACATTATCCATCTAGTGTATTCAAAACCGCCAATTTGACAAGGCTACCAGCTGTTAAATATCAGTAATTTGGAGTGTTATTTATTTAGTGAAAGCTTTGCTATTTGCGTTATCCATTTAGAGTTTTCAAAACCGTCAGTCTGTCAAGGCTGCCTGCTGTTAGATAGCTATCATCTAAAGTATTATTTGCTTAGTGACAGCTTTGCCATTTACGAATATGGATCGTTTAACAACCGCAAAATGCATAAAAATAGTTAAAACTTACCACAAAGTGGTGATTCAAACGTACAAGGAATTGGCAATATTACAAAGAAATTTGAAGTGACTGGAAGTGTTACAGATGTGGCCAGTCCTGTGCATCATCTAAATGTATGCTCTGCCGAAAATATCGTTCTGTTAGTGAAAGTGCGTCGGATAATCCTAATTTCAATTTAGAGCGCTATGGCCGTATGATAACCCACTTTTTTGCCCGCAATTGGAGATTATGAACTGAACGATATATACTTTCAACAGAACAGTGCCACGAGCCACACTACACGACCGACTTCGACTTTATTGCATGAGAAGTTTCCATTGATTTGGTAGTCAATGCGAGTCATGCGATTTGATGCCGTTAGACTTTTTTTTGTGGGACTACGTCAAAGACCGTGTTTACGTGGATAATCCTCAAACGTTGGTACATTTGAAAACCATCATTCGTCAAGTTATCGCCGAGATACCGCCCGAAATGTGCAAAAATGTGGTAGCAAATTACCTAAACCAGACGCGGTCAATTAAATGACATAGTACGAGTAATTCGAACATAATGGTAAAGTCCAAATACAGGGGGGCGCAATAGAACGTGCATATTGCATCATCTTTTTTTGGGCGCCTACATCGTTGGTTAGGCTGGCTCATGGTTTTTAGTTTTAGCCGCCATGAATCACTTCGACGGGAAGCGTCGCGCATTTAACGAGAACTTTCGCTCATATATTGCTACTAGGCGACTATATTGTGCTGAATATGGACTACGGTGAATTAGTGAAGCTCCAAGTGCTAATTTAATTAAAATATGGGTAAAGCGTTTTGAAGAGACCGGTTCAACATTTAAACCACAAGCAAATGGTCGCCCAAGAACATCTAGAACCGAAGACAATGCTGAGAGAGTTATGGAGTCAGTACGAGGAAATCCACAAATGTCGACTCGCAAGAGATCGTCTGTCTTACAATTATCGCGACGAAGTTTCCAACGAATTTTAGCATTGGATCTTAAACTGCATCCATATAAGCATTGAAAGAGTCTGACTTCATAGCAAGGCTCGCATTTGCTAATGAAATGCTTAATCGATTTTCCAATTTTGAAAATATCCTTCTCTCTGACGAGGCTCATTTCCTTATGAATGAGTTCGTAAACCGTCAAAATTGTCGTTACTGGAACAGTGAAAATCCCAAAATCAAACACCAGGAACCATTGCATAGTCCTAAAGTGACAGTATGGGCAGCAATCTCTGGCAGAGGAATAATTGGTCCTTTTTTCTTCGAAAATGCGCGGGACCAAAACGTCACGGTTAATACGGAACGCTATGTTGAGATGTTGGACGGATTTTTGGCTCCAGAAATTGAAAGTTCAAGAATAGTGAATTCCAGAACTTGGTTTCAACAAGATGGAGCTACCTGTCACACATCAAATGACTCCATGGCGGTGGTGAAGCAGATGTTCCCTGGCAGACTGATTTCGAAAAGAGGTGATATCCCATGGCCCCCACGTAGTCCAGACTTGACGCCTCTTGACTTTTTTTTGTGGGGATACCTCAAACACAAAGTCTGCAGTAATAATCCAAGAAACATCGTTTCGCTCAAGGAGAATATCCGTGATGAAATGGCAGCAATTACACCAGTATTACTGAAGAAAGTTTTCAATAATTTTCGTTTGCGGTTAGAGGAGTCAGAGGGACACCATTTAGATGATGTTATTTTTAAAAAATAAACTCCATTTAGTACTCTACAATGCTTTAGATTTATTTTAACCATATCTTTTGTATATTTTTTAACCTATGTTTTAAATATGCACGTTCTATTGCGCCACCCTGTATTATAATGAAACAAGAGTTTCATCGAATTCACAGTTTTTGTGTATTTCATTTAACTCTACTTCTGAAACCGAAAAATGGGTAATCCGGTGCAAACTACAAGTGAAGAAGATGAGGAAATATCACTTATTTAATAACAGTAAAATAAAATCAAGTTTTCTGTTCATATGAAATCTTTATTAAATAATTTAATTAAATGCCGATAATCTTGTTTACCACTGACGATTTGTCAGCATTTATTCATATTTTTTACGCATCACATTGTATTCTATACTTGTTCTCATTCTTTCTCTGAAACAACAAACATTGTAGGTACGTAAAACAACGGTAATGGCGCAGAAGTTGCCGGAAATAAATTTCAAAAAATTCAAGTTTTGCAAATACTTGTATTCGCGGAAAGTTCTTTATAATGAATGAACACCGACGAATAAATACTATAGAGAGGGAAAGCAGTGATTTTGCTCTGCTTATTTGCCGTAAATTCATATATTCGTTGTTAACACCCGGTCAACGAGACAGTTTACGACTATACAATTATATATATATATATATATATATATATATATATATGTATATGAATCACCAAAATCTCTCCTTAGCACACAATACTTCATATGGGAGCCCTGATTTCCAAATTTCATTATGCTAGCCGACTAACTGGCCGACTTAAAAAATGAGGTACAAAAAAAGTATGAAGAAAAAAAAGCGGAGGAAAAAGTGGGAAAAATTTCATTTATTTTTTAACATAATCTCTTTTTATCCAGCTCCTACACCCTGTTTATAGTAAGCACTGGCAAACGTCATAAAATAGTCATCAACCGTCCAAGTCCAAGGAGCTAAATTGGTGAATAAGGCATGTGATGAAGCAATTCGAATTTTAATTCGTTAACTTTGGCCATCGCAAAAGTAGAAATGCGAACCGGAGCATTATCTTGATGAAACAACACATTCCTTTTCGACAAATGTGTCTTTTTGTCACAATTTCATCACCTAATAGCTGCAATAAATTAGTATAATATTCGCCGTTGATGGGTTTTCCTTTCTGAAGATAATCAATAAACAAAACCCATGCACTTCCCAAAAAACAGACGCCACGCCTTGCCTGCAGATGGAACCGTCTTCACCTTCTTTAGACACGATTGTCTCATTCCAGTTCACTGCTTTGACTGCTTCTTTGTCTCAGGTGTGAAGTGGTGGATTCATGTCTCATCCATGGTTATAAATCGATACAAAAATTCGGCTATATTGCGGTGAAACATAGCCAAACACTCTACTGAAACATCTTCAATGACAGTACAATAATAAATAAATTAATTTATCAAACGCCATCCAATACGCATTTACTTAATGAATAAATGGTAAAAATATTGGAAACATTCGGAAAAAATTATGATTTTTTAAAAGCTGAATTTACTCCTGATATGAGCAAGTTTTTTTGTACTGATTTCTCAACTGATTTGACAAAATTTTGACTATTGCGAATCAAAGTATCAAGGATAACTTATCGCCTTATCTTCAGATGAAACAACGCGCCACTTCTCATACATAACTTACCGACTTTGACCGTTCTTTCGGTAAAATTCAAATTTGTTACTTTTTTTGCGAATAACAACCACTACGCTTTTGTTGACATAGTTTTTTTAAATATCAGCTTAATATCGTCATACACAGCTTTTAATTAGTCAATAAACTGTATATTTTTAAATGTTAAAATGCCATTTCTACCAAATCTGAATTCGTTTCTTGTATTAACACATTTTTCCTAAGGGACCAATTTCGTACATCCCTAGTCCTTATTATAGAGGACATTTTACCAACTCATTGCCAGATAAGAGAGCTTGCCAGAAACGCCTTTCTGTCTTACATTTTATATCGAATTGGGCCACGATCACGATTTTGTCACCTTGTGCTATTTTTAGTTGACGAATAAAAACCCAAAAAGTCACCATCTTTCCAGAAGTGGGTTCAATCCATGTCTGGGAAGTAATTTCTTCACTGATCTTAATTTGACTAATTTTGGGTTTAACCAGTGTGACATTTTTACGCAAAATTACAGTCACCTACCTCAAGTAGCTCAGCCTCTATTATGCTTTCACCAGGTACGTGGATAGATAGGTAGATTTTTACGGCTATCAAGAATACTTTGTGTTTGCTCGGATCAGCATTTCTGGCTGCATTAAAAATGGAACAAGAATCTTAGTATACCACCCGTCTTATGGCGGAGGATGCGAAAACCGCTATTTAACGTTTAAATTATTTTATAAGAAAGAAGGGAAGGACCAAATTGTCCCATGCTTTCAGCAAACACGTGAGTGAATGCGCTATCAAGAACGTATATACTTGTTGTTGAACCCCATTTCATCATACTTAGTTATATTAAAAAATAGAACAATAAATTTAGTATATCACCTCTCTTATGGCGCAGGGTGCAAAAACGGTAATTTAAGGTTTAAGTTCTTTTACAAGGAGGAAACAAGAAGGAATAGTCCAAATTGTTCCAATGGAAAAGTAATCAAATCAAATTGAGTAAATGAAATATGTAAGAGCTTCCCACATTTAGTAAGATTACATTCATCACCATTATTAGATTCGCTAAAAAGGACAAATTGTTGCCCTTCAAAGAAAGATTGACGGTCGTATCAGTATCATATGTACGATAATCGCCAGTAGTAACCATCTTGACAGAACCGGTCACTTTCCCAATGTTAGAACTATAGGGTTATCAATTTTTTGGTTTCAAAAGTTAAATAAAGTTAAAGTTAAATAAAGGGTGTCCCAACAAGAACGCAAGATTTAAATTTTAAATAAAACACAGATATTAAGAAAAAAAAAATCTCGTGAAACTTTATTATATCGCAAAGTAGACAGAATAAGGTTATGTATGGAACAACATATCGGCTTTGCATATCGCGTCCTTTTAATTAAATGTTCAATGACCGTTTTGCATAAATGCTGCGGTATTTCATTAATGCAGCGTCCAATTTCCTCTTTTAAGACTTGAGTCATCGTCGGCTTATTCGCGTAAACCATCGACTTTAAAAAACTCCAAACAAAAACGTCTAATGGTGTTAAATCGCATGATGTAGGGGCCAATTCTGGTCTCCAAAACACGAAATAACACGACCGGGAAATGACTGATGCCGCAATTGAATTGTTTTTCTGGCTGTATGACATGTGGCGCCGTCTTGTTGAAACCACATGCCCTCCACATTCATTTTTTCAATACTAGGCACGAAAAAACTGATTATCATTTCACGATAGCGAACACCATTGACTGTAGCCACAAAACTTTCATCATTTTGGTAAATACACGTTGTTTATCGTGTAGCGCTCCATTTTTATCAACCTCGTGCCTTCTACTAGCAAACAACAACAATTGTTTAAACGTCAAACAATAACACTTCGAATGACGCTACATTTAAATCTTGCGTTCTTGTTGGGTCACCCTTTAAAATACACATAAAGCGATGATTTTGAAGAAACTCTTATTTCATCATAATGCTTGGACCTTACCATTACGAAATACAATGCTATCTAAATGACTGCCTCTGGTTGCAGTAGTGGGTCCTTTTGAGATAGTTTTCGACCACGTTTTTGAACATTTCAGGCGGTATCTCGGCGATAACTTGACGAATGTTGGTTTTTAAATGCTAACGCGCTTGGAGATTATCCGCGTAAACACAGTCTCGGACATAGCCAAATAAAAAAAGCATAAGTCTTCAGACCGCATAACCTTTCGGTCACGTTGAATCACATTGAAATCACCACAGTTTTAACTATTTGTAAACGATCCATACTCGTAAATGGCAAATCTTTCACTTAATAAATAGCACTTCAGGTGACATGTATTTAACAGCTGACAGTTTTGCCAGACCGACAGTTTTGAAACCATTAAATACATAATGCTCTATTAATGCAGTGTACACATTTTGAAATTTTTGCTTTTCTGGCAGCATTTCAAACAACTTTTCTTCCGTTTGCCTGTAAAATCCACTTTCGTATTTGCCGAAAATATGTTAGCCTTTGATAGGGTTTCGCGTTCTTTTCTGTAAATGTCGCCCTCTAAAAGCGCAAAAGTGTAATATTTTGCTCCGTAGCTAAACAGGGTTTATGAATGTTGCACTTGGCATGCAAATTTTCTAGCGTAATGAACATTGAATAGGTGAAACTTGCAAACGTTTTTAAGCAATCAAATAAAAAAATAAAAAAAAAAAAAAAATTCGCACAAATTTTTAAATCTTAAGCGCTGCAGGTAAGTAATAATGTAATTAAACTTACAATTTGTGTATTATTAAATTGGCAAAATTACGCCTAATAATTGGCGCACATTCTGTCTGGCTGTCTTCTTAAAAATATTAACATAACAACGGATAAGATGTAACGCCTTGTCCATCCAACTTTCCGTCACTCCACTTATTTATTGCATCATACATTTACTACAAACTTATCGAACACTCCTCTTAGTCTCCTGAAGCCCCCTTTGTCTTTGTCGCCAAACCAGCGACAACAACAGCTATATTCTTTTGCAGCTAACAGATTGTCTGAATATAAACGTTTGAATAACCAAGATTGGCACAGGGAAATTAGCTGACAATAGCTTTATTGTTATCAGCGCATCGGGTGAATTGCAAGGAAAGGAAAATATATTTTGACATCATTTTTTTTTTCTTGTGTTTCAGTTTCATTTTCTCTTCTCCTACAGCCATCATATCCTTAATAGTCAGTCTTGTCTTAAGGATTTTGTGTTCTGTTAAGTTGATACTACCAGTATAACCACAACAATAACGCTCAATAGAACCATAGTAGCTTATCGATAAAGGATGTCTATGCAAATTAAGTTAAGTGAGTGGAAGAAGAGGAACTTGTACTCAATGATGATTTTTTAGGTCAAAATGTCACATTTTTTGCTTTGGCTTAAGACTGAGTAACGTCAAAAGATCGTTTGAACTCCGGTTTGGTGTTTAAATTTTTGAGAATATTATTATATTTAATATTCACAAGAGTCTTGGTTGCTCATGCTTTTGTTAGTAGCCATCGCTTTGACAAACTTACAAAAATTGTTTAGTCTTTTTATGAAAGACATTTTATAGTTGTTGGCAGAAGGCATTTTGCATGACTTCACTGTCAATTATTTTGTTTCCGAAAAATAACACAGTTTCATTGCGCTTTGACTGGCGAACGCTTAAATGTATTATTTAAAAAATCCTTGTATGCCACCAAGTCACTTCAGACATCAGTGCATGATTTTACCGAATATTTACACTTTGATTTGCTTTCATTTGGAATCGAATAAAATTTCATTTTCAATGCTCCAATTCCCACACTCTTTGTAAGAAATGCACTGTGGTCGTTCAAGGCGAACAACAGATGAATGCACAGAAGAGCACAAAATTTGGATCGAGTAGAAGAGCTGGAAATGCCACAATCTATTATATTTTGTTTCGATAATATGTTGATAAGGCTGCAAAATGAAGCCCGTATCTGTAAGGTATACATCCGAAAAACCAGCGACTGAACTGACGAATGCATTCATTTAATGATTGACATATTTCTGAAGAATCAAATATGTAAAGCATTTGTAAGTGACCTAAACATATCTGTTGAATATTAGAGCTTCCTCAAAAGTGCATTTTTGAGAGTTTAAATGTGTAGAGCTACTCCTGAACTAACATTTTGGATCCATACATTGCTTATAGAAGGATTTTATAAAAATTTCAAAGGTGTAAGGTTAGACAGTAAATACAGTACAGTAAATTTAATTACATGCATCTAATCTGAAAAAAGAAAAATCATATTTATAATCACTTTGGTTGGTTCTTTGGTTTTCCTAAACATTTTATGCACAACAGTTACCTCTCTACACGAGAATGAGGAAATTCGAATGAGAGTAATCAGAACCCTCTGCACAATTTCACAAGCAGCTCTTAATTTTCGACCTTTGGACAAAGGAAACTTGTAATGCCTTCGGACATCCGTCTGGTGGGAGTTAAAGGGAGAAGACGAGTAACCCGAAAGGAATGCTAATATCTTAGCGTCTTAGCAAAGTGGTAACATCTGTTGTCTTCTATTATTAAAACACGAGAGCAGCGGAACCTCCCAAATGTTGATGAACGCTCCAAATATTATATGGACCATAATTAAAGAACATGGAAGTGGAAAATCCGAACACTATGTAGAGAAGTTGCCTCTGTCAGACGTCGTCAACAAATTTAGAGCTGATATCACCGCCCTTCAAGAAATGCAATGATTAGGACAAGGAAGATGTCGGCGCAAAGTTGTGACATCTATTATAGCTGCCATACGGAAACGTATGAACTTGGATATCGATTTGCTGTGGACAAAAGACTTATGTACTTTGTCTCATTGTTTGCGCCATAAGCGACCAAATAGCCACTATCCGCATCAAGGGGGTGACCCTCTACCACGCTTATCTGTGCACATGGTTCGACGTAAGACAAAGACGTGGAGACCAAAG
Organism: Philornis downsi; assembly: GCA_019455685.1. NCBI lineage: Eukaryota > Metazoa > Arthropoda > Insecta > Diptera > Muscidae > Philornis > Philornis downsi. The sequence continues at coordinate 397,584 of JAHXMU010000115.1, read as the reverse complement.
ACACATTCTATGAGTGCCTACAAAACACATATGACCGCTGCCCACAACATTAAAATTGTTCTGGAAGATTCTAATGCCAACATAGGAAAGTAATCCAAAAATGAAAACGGATTCGGGCAAGTTTTCTATTGTTACAGCATTTAATATTGTAGTAAATGAAACTAAATTTCCGCACGAAGATATCCATAAGGCAACATGGCCATCCCCCTATAATAACAGGAGAAACCTAATCGCACACATGGTAGTAGTTGAAAGGTAAGCTTCTGGACGTGTGTGTGACCTATAGTGCTAACATAGATCCATGGTGCTAACTTGTCCTATTCCTGGAATAGCCGCAGACAATCACAGACATACAGTTGCAGCATATTCAGCATACGACAGCAACTGTCACAAAAACCGTATCTGGGTAAGAAAAATCGCACGGAGACAGCTCTTATAATGCACGATGAAAAATTTCACATTGTGCTTACGATGGGGTCAACCTTGTAACTAATTGCTGATGGAAAGCTACATAAAGAAGAGAAAAGAGGCATTCCAATTACTATAATACCGGAAGCGGCTGAGGAAAGTGGAGAATGCTACCAAAATATTACAAGTAAAGAGTTTCTCTACTGTTATTGAAATCTTATTATAGCTACGAATAACATGGAGAAGACATTATATAAGCTGATAATTTCGAAAGACACAAGTGATTGCTTATCCAGCATCGGACCAAAGATCACAACATTACAGATGAAGAACAACGGAGCGGAAATTGCTGGTGGCCTATCGGTGGAGCTGTTTGTGACCAGTGACGACAAGATGGTAGCAAGAAAACTTTTCGAATTATTGAAAATGCAAAATGCATGAAAATGCATCAGTTCAAGGTATCCGTTTTTTAACTGCTACTTATAAGTTCCTCTCCAGTGTGGTAAATAAAAGAATAACAAATAAATAAAATAATAAAAAACCTATTCGCCTAAGGCTAGATATACACAATACGGCAAATCCTGATAACTACTCAAGGAAGAGAAAGAGATCGACACGTATCAGTTTTTCATTGACAACAAAGCTACCTTCAATAGCCCAATGTAGCTTAAATTACATTAGCCAAAAAGGTTTTGGATTGGAGCAACCAAATACCTTTCTTATGGTATTTCGGTGGGTTGAATTCTAATCTGTAATTGTGTTTTCTCTATCACGTCATGTTTACGAGATACAAAAAAAAATATTTTTATTTGTTTTTTATATAAAAAATCATTAGTTTATCTAAGACTCAATGAATTTTCAAAAGTGAATGACGTTATTTGAACGTCGTTTCTATTTTGTTGGTTTGATTTCACGTATTAGAGTCCAGCAATGGTCTCCCAGAATGTTTTTGTTCCAAAACCCTTGATAATTTCTTTCAATTTTCATTAAATCTCGGTCAGCACGCTCCCTTTGTTCGTCGGTCACCTAGGTTCTGTAAAAAAAACCTAAATTCGAATGAAGAAAATGCATTTTGACTGACATTGGTGCATCAACTCGTGATAATTTTTCAATAATTCAGCAACAATTTATCTGTTTTCACTCTTATAGTTTCCACGAAAGCTGTTCACGATGCTCTTGAAAATTTCCAGGCTGCATATTCTTTTTCCAGTAAATACTGTGAAAAATTGTCATCATTCAATAGCTTCCTGATCTGAAGGCCAACGAATATGCTTTCTTTGATTTTAGCATATGAAATTTTAGCAAAAACCGCTAAGAAATATTTAAATGCTTCACCATCTTTGTCCAGAGACTTGACAAAGTGCTTAAAAAGACCCAATTTTATATGCAATTTTATATATAATGATTTGTTTGAAATGTTCTGTTTTCCTGGTAAATACTCAGTTCCTTTTGGCCACTCTGTTCTGACGTAATGATGACATGTAATGCGATTATCCCATAGACAAAGGAAACAATGGATCATTTGGTGGACGTTGAACTGGTTTGGAACCGATAGGACATTCGCGTAAGTAAATTTTTTTCGATTTTTCATATTGAATCTAGCAACTTTTGTTAAACACAAATAACAATTGGTTTGGTGGTTACTTGACTCTCTGCAAAGCACAGCAATTGGAAAATCGAAATCTTCTTGTCATTTGACCATTTGTATAAAACAGTTCTGCAACTATTGCAAAATATCGTCAGTGTCCACGGTCTGCTCAAGTTTCTGACAGCAAAACCAAAATTAATGATTCTGATATTGCGTATGCTTTTTTTTCCAACCAACTATTCACCGCACACAAAGCAAAAATAGCTCGAATTAGTAACACACGATATTCCTGACATGCTTCAGCGCTGTTATTATGGAGATTTAGAATGAATGTGAGCTTCTGTTAAATTAATAATTGTGAAATTGTAGTGTCAGTATTGGCTGTTTTACAGTATTGCCAGCATTTTGCCCCATTTTTATGCCATATTGGAATTCGGTGCACCCAGATTAGTTGGAAAACATGTTTCATTTCCGTAGTCAATTTTTTTCAAATTTGTAGACCAGTGTTATAGGATATGATTTTATTCAAGCTATTGTTAATACGGCTGGTGCAGAAAACTGCTAGATATTATTGCAGCCTTCTCAGGCATTGAGAAATCTCTCCTTTGGTTAAAGAAGACAAAACAAAGTTATCTCTTTCGACGAACAAAGAGTTTGGCAATCTAGGGAAGTGCGTAAATAACGACGGCTAAATATAATTTGAAGTTGTAGCTTATATTATCTATCTGAATAAAACTAACGGTATCAGGCATATTAGGAAAAGCCTATTGCTGGCAAATACATATTGCAATAGATTTTGTTAGCGATTTAGTCGTCCTTTAACAAATAAAGATCCAGAAACTAGTTTTACCCTTTCTGCTGTTTGGTTCTGAATCTTATGTCAAAAAACGAATGAATATGTCAGTTTTAGGAGATCTTTAAGGAAAAGCAATACTTCGGGTAATATCTATTATCGGCGTTGCCATATACCGACATCGACGTGGTCAAGCGCTTCAAAATACAGCGATTGTATTGTCTGGATCATGTAGTGCGGATGGATCCAAACGCTCAAGCCTGCTCCTGTTATACATGGCTTCTCCAATGCTATATAATGTTTTACATCCTGGCATCTACCACATTAAGGGCTGATCTCACCCGAATTCCACTGTTCCACGCTGGCAACGCAAGTGCTCGTTTATGGCAAACATTCTTTATGTATTCTGCGAATTATTGACAGGAGTAACCGGGATACGTACATCTATCTCTGCATATAGTAGTATCTACATATATACGAGTATACTGCATTTATGTACGAGTACGTAGTATATTAAAGCTTTTGGTCCAACGTGTATGATTCACTTAAATTCTTTGGGAAAACAAAGGCAGCAGCAACAACAATAACAGCAAAAGCAACAAAAGAACAATAAAGCCGCTCTTTGTCGACGCATCATCGCCAGAGCGGCGGATGGATACAATAACAAAACTATGGCAACAACAATTGCCAGACCACGGAACAACAAACGTGTGATGCCAATAATAAAACCAACTGTGGCTGTTGCTGCTGCTGTCATCGTCGTTGGCTGTTGTTGCGAATTTAATAAATTTTAACCGCATTTTGTTGTAGTTTAACACAAAATTAAGTGTTTTTTTTTCTTAGTTGTGTTAATATTGTATGAATGCCGGAGTTGTTGCTGTTACTGTTCTATGGTGGCAACAAATTGCTTCATCAATTGCTGCAGTAATTTGTTTATGCCGGCAACGACTACTTCGTTTGAGTAGAGCAAATGGCTGCTGAAATGTGCGTTCTGTGCGCCCCTGTTTCTCACCAGGCCAACACGCTGCAGCACACAAAGATAGCTAGCTGACTTGTTCGTCAGTTTCAATTTCGCTTTCGCTGAAATCTCATCACTTGGCGTGATTTTTTTGCAATTCTTTTCATGTTTCAAACTACTCTTATTCTGAGAAATTTGCAATTATTAACTAAATGAGCTGGCTGGTCTTTTGTAGTTTTTCGACAGTTATAATTATAAATGAGTGTAGTTAGTTGGTTGGTAAAACTAAAATGTTTTCAGGTCGCAGGAGGATTGGAGCAAGCTTATGTATAAGCAGATTAAAAACTTGATTTTTATTTCCTATGAAAAACACTGGAGGTACATTTGCGCAAATTTACTGTGAATGGAGCGAGCTAGGAAGAGCGGAGCGTCATTTTTATACGGTCTATTGCAACTCCAATGTGCCGTTTATTTAGTAAGTCAAGGACAGAATAAGTTTATGTGTAATAAATTTGAAATTTTCTCTGCCCTCTGTGCTAATCAACGTGTCGGTATTATTCGAATAGTCAGAGTATGTTCCCAAAAACCTAAAGACTATACAATTCTTTAAAAATATACAAGATTTTCGTAAAAGTATTTCATATTTTGTGCTAAATGTCAGACTTTGGCCACAAGAAGAAAAACTGGTGGTTCAGAACTATTTATTTTCATAGTTTTCAAATTTGCATTTGCTAATTGTTTATTGCATTTCATTTATATGGATGCATATGTTGGGTAAATCGGGTTTTTTATGCCGACTTCTTAATGCACTGAGGGTGCCGCAATGGTTACTTCACGCATCTACCGTTTGCATGTTTATTGAGTTCAATCCCTAATACTCTGATATCATTACTTGAGCGATGGTCACCTCGATGTGTCTGATGAACACTTCGAGTAATCGATTAGCCGACAAGTCTGGTAAATGCTTCCCAATCTGTTACTTTCAGAATTGTCGTTAAATTCCAGATGATACGGTTGATTTGCTCAATTTCAAATTGATTATTTGGCCCGATGAAGGCACGTCCACAAAGGCGGACGTTTCGTGTTTAATTTCTGCGTTGGACCTTACTATCCTCACGAGGCGCTGAAAGTTAGATGTGAAACGCAAGTTTATCATCCAAATATCGAACCAGAGGGTAATGCTTGTTTAAATATCTTACGTGAGGACTGGAATCCGGTGTTGACCATAAGTTCCATAGTACACGGTCTGCAATATCTTTTCTTGGATCCAAACCCCGGGGATCCTTTGAATAAGGAAGCCGCCGATGTCTTGCAAACAAATCGTCGTCCATTCGAGCATAACGCGTCAAAAGCAATAAGTGGAAATTTTGTTGGTGAAACATATTTTGAATGCTGCCTCAAGTGATATAGAAAATCAAAGGTCTTCACTTTAAGAAATTGCGTCTGCTTTTTGGCCGTTTTATTGGGTATTGGTATTGACAACGAAAATATCATTAGTATTTTACCAACGCTTGGTTTTGTACTACACAAAAACTAAGTTTTAGCGATTTTTACAATGTGTGATGCTGTTGAGCAGAGAAAATTTCATTAAATTCTATTAACGTCAAAAGCAATAAGCGGAAATTTTGTTGGTGAAACATATTTTGAATGTTGCCTCAAGTGATATACCTATATAAAAACAAAGGTTTTTACTTTAAGGAATGGCGTCTGCCTTTTGGCCGTTTTCTTGGGTATTGGTGGTCGCTTTTACATTAAATTAGTTTTCCAAAACAATTAATGTGACAACAATATAGCAACCAAGAATAATTCCTCTACTTTCGCTCTCCTCCATGAACTTCATTACTTGTCTTCTATTCTTCTTTAACAATAAAGCTTAACGGCGACTACATTGAATGCATTCTTGTGCATCATTTGGTTGTAACTCATGAACCAATTGCATCTTATATGGGAAAAGATATAACATATGTAAAATTCTTTGCAAAGACCGCCTACACCTCTCTAACTGCTGAAAATGTCGCCTGGTAGAAGTTTCAGGATTTTCCTCAATACTTCCTTACACTCGAGCAATGGCCACTTAATTTTGAACTGCACGAGGTGTTCCAGCACGCGTAAGATCACAGACAGCCCCTTGTTGCCCAAAACGCTGAACCAATCGGCAAATTGTTGGAGCGCTGGGAGCATTTCGAACAAGAAAGAAATTTTGATATGAAGAATCGCATGCTGACTTTCAAAGTAAAATTCAACAACTTTGGTTCTTTGTTCTGTACTGAGCCTTTCCATCATAAATTTCCCAAGAGTTATTTAGTTAATTCTGTAAAGAGACAAAATAAAAGACTTAAACAAAAAATGTATTCACTGATCAAGTCTCAGCGTTACTTATGCGCCACCTTATATAAAAATGTTTAATTTTTTTTAACAAGCCTCTCTTTCTCTGTTCTTTCTATCTCATTTAAAAAAAAAAAAAAAAAAAAAAAAAAAAAAAAAAAAAACAACTCTCACCAGGTCGAAAAACGTCGAAAACAATTTGAAAAATAAGTTATAATTTATATGAATTATTGTATTCGATTTTTCTAACGAAAAGCAAAAAATTAAATGCCACGAAATGATAAAAAAAAACACAACTCATTAATGTAACTTTAAATTAACAAAAAAAAAAAAAAACAAAAAAATAAATAAATAAATAAATGAAATAAAATAAACTACAGGCAAATCCTCGTATAACGAATCTCAATTTAACAAAAATCCGATATAACGAACAGTAAAATTTCTAATATTAAATACCTTATAAAGCGAACGTTTCAAAAATGTTGAGCTGGATATAGCGAATGTTAAGAAAAAAACAAAACAAAATCAAACGAAGAACTATTTTTTGCATTGAAAGCCTTATATAGCGAACATTTATTAAATTTTATGCTCAATATTACGAACAAGAAGCGGTAAGGAAAATAAAAACAAAAGAAAAAACGTTAGAGTACTGTTACCTTATTTCAATGATTACACGTATTTATATGTGTTTCGATTCATTCATTTCATTGAATGAAAAAGTAAAAATATTAGATAAGTGTGACAAAGATACAATCCTCAATGAAATTTCCATTAAATATGGAATACAAAAATCTTCAATCTGTACTTTGAAGAAATTTAAAACAAAAATTATAATGAATTTAGAAGCTACCAAAAATGGTTCAAAAAATCGTCCATCTCTAAAGAATGGTGAGTATCCCCTGATGGAGAAGGAGCTTCATCGATGGTTTTTAGACCAAAGGAAAAAACACATTCCAGTTAATGGGACTGCCTTTATAACGGCGGATTCCACGCAAGTGCTGGTTGGCTGTCTCGATATAAAAAAAGATTTGGCATAAGACTTCTTAAAGAATGTGGAGAGAAGTTATCGTCCCGAGCCGATTTGGTGGAACCTTTTAGAAAGGAATTGGAAAAAATTATAATCGAGCACAATTTAACTCTTGATGCTATTTTCAATGAGGACGAAACTGGTGTATATTGGAAAATGCTACCAGATAAAACGTTTGTGCACGCTGGGGAAGCTAGTGCTCCATCAAGAAAAATGTCGAAGGACAGAGTGACGCTTTTACTATGCGCCAATGCATCTGGGTCAAAAAAAAATTAAACCACTTCTTCTTGGAAAGGCAAAGAAACTCCGATCATTTCCTAGTCATTCACCCGAAGACCAGCTAATAAAGTCAAGTGAAGATGGAAAAATTTGGACGATATTCATGCCTCCTAATGTAATACCGCTCATCCAACCAATGGACCAGAATGCCATACGTTTAGTTAAATTACAGTATAGAAACAGTCTGCTTTCTAAGATTATTTCATCAGGAGCTGAGGATATTATAATCTTTTTAAAAAATCTCTGTTTGTATGAAGCAACGTCAATGATAAGTCTTGCTTGGAAAAATTTAAAGGCGGATACGTTGGCAAACTGTTGGCATAAAATCTTACAGCCAAACAATGATGATTTTGACGAAGAGGATGATATTCCATTAGCGCAACTATTGCAGAGGGATGAAATTGTCAATATAAGACGCAGCAATAGACTCTTAAGTTCAGTTCTTCCGGACGTAAGCCTCATTTTTTAAGAGATTAAATTCGAAATTAATATTTCTTTTTTTTATTTTTAGGTAACTTTCACTATAGATAATATAAATTATTGGAATAGAGATGAATACCAAGAAAATCATACGACGAAAATAATGAGCCTGAAGAAATTGTGAATCTTACACAAGAAACTAAAATAAAGCATACATGTGCAATAAATTGTTTCGAAACTTGTATTTTATGGAGCCAGCAAAACAATATTGATTATTCAAAATCATTAGTTTTGAGAAAAATCCAGGAAGAAGCTATCATAAAAAGTTTACAAATAGTGCAAAAACAAACTTCAATAAACGATTTTTTCCTCTCTTTCTAACTTGTAGTATATGTAATATAAAATGTAAAATATTCCTTCATAAAATGAATATGAATATCTTTTTTTTATTATATTGAAATAAAATGATTTTTAAAAAGTCTCGATATAACGAATTTTTCGATTTAACGAAAGGGCCTGACAACGTATCGTTCGTTAAACCGGGATTTGCCTGTATAGTTTCCGTTGAGTGGGCTTAAAAATAGAATGCCTTTAAGCTCATCGAATATGAAAAGATCTCCAAGATCTTATTCTTTGTATGCAAGGGCATTTTTATTTATTTATTTATTTATTTTTTTTTTTTTTTTTTTGTTAATCTGATAGTCAAAGCAAATTCCGAATCAGTATAGAAATTTCAGTTAGGTGAACTGACCTGCATCCGCCTACATTGGTGCAAAAGTGTCTGGATTGACAGAAGGCGCTTGGTAAATCGCTATGTTTCTGTCAACAAATGTCCTTTATTAATGTATAATGTTGCATTTAGAACATTTGTAGAAAAACTATGAATCTTTGGCTTAAATTAGGTAATTTAAATGGAGGGTAACAGAAATGGCGGGGTTATCCGCACAATTTGTTCCCTTTCTATCACTCTATGCATTTTTATCAATTACTCAAATTTGATCAATTAATCAATCCAATCCAATTATAGCGGTTTGAAAGTTTTTCTCATATCACAGATATTTTATCACAATATATCGCTATCGATTGTTATGTTGGGAACACAACTAACTATAACTATAACAACTAACCATTACGCTCTAACTAACTAGGGAAAAAGGTGCTTAAAAAAATCTATCGACGTTCTGGAGTAACCTATTGTATCCAAAAGGTAAGACAAGTTTCTATTTGATCACAAAACTTGTATTTATTTGAATACCTTTAAATTAATCTCCCATGTCAGTTGCTGTCTACACTCTACTGAATAGTGAAGTAGAATGTATTATAAACTTTGCATGATAACCATAGATTTAAAAGAGGCAGCTCAATTGTTCCAGTACCTACCAATATATTATCTTTAACAAGTTTGAACACAGTAATCCACAAAATTAAAATCAGTTTTAAATCAATATACGTGGGTGTATTAAATTTCATAAACGTTTCTAAGTTATTAGCACTGCGGTTCACATCTGCGCCAAATTCGACAACAAAAATCTCATTTGTATTTTATCAACGCTTGGTTTTGTACTACGCAAAAACTAAGTTTTAGCGATTTTTACAATGTGTGATTTTGTTGAGCAGAAAAAATTTCACTAAATTCTTTTAGCGAAATTAAATTTCAGCTGCGCCAACGTTCTAAATGTTGCACCAAGTCAGACTTTGCTACAAAAAATATTTACAATAATTCATAAAAAAAACTTACAAAGAGCAAATGCAGCTGCGGAGTTGTCCGGTCGTAAAACCCAGCTCTTTATGCAAATGGCATCACGCAAACGACTCACAACGCTGGAGTTATATACCTTGTAGACAGCAGAACAAATTCATAATGCACAATACAACACAAATGTAAGGGAACTACCAGCATCGCTGTGATTTTTGAGAGAATTTGGCATAATCTTTTCGGTCTTACTCCACCTTTTGCAGAGTATTCGCACGATTTTTCGGGTTTAATAACATTTTTTTAAATTACCAACATCGCTGTGATTTTTGAGAGTTGTTGGCGTGATCTTTTCAGTGTTGCTCCACCTTTTGCAGGATATTCGCACGATTTTTCGGTTTTAATAACAGTTTTTTTACAAAATGCTTTGGATTCTAATTAAGATTAGAAGTCCTATGAAGATCAAAGTATTATTAGAAATGGAGTTGATTTATTTGTTTTGATATACCAACGACATCAACGAGGTTCATGATCATGAATCGAGGGCTTATGATCCCCAAATCTTGAATTTTTTGGACGTGATGTTCATCGGAGAGCTTGATGGTCGTCCGGAACGCTCTCCGTCTTCAACTCGTTCGTCTTCAACTCGTATTTCTTTCCGAAAAAGTCTGTTCGCCAAAAGACTAAAATTCGAAATTTTTCCGCAGCAGAAATTTCATTTTGTTAACAACATCTAATGTAACTTCTAGATATAATCACACGTTGTAAAAATTACCGAAATTACTCTTTCAGTCGTCCAATGCTACTAATTTTTAACCCTGATAAACCCCTTCCTCTGGCTACATCTGGGTGAAATGTTTTGGTTTGGTTTGGTGCCAACTACTTTCCTATCAAGGTTGTGCAAAATTTAGAAATTAATCTCATATATTTGGTATTCAACTCTTTTGCTTTTAGATAGCTTCAAGTACTTAAAGTCCATGCTATTGAGTGTAAATTAACTAAATATATTAATTTAGATATATTGGAGTCTTTTAAAAGTAATGTAGTTCCTGTACATTTAATCCGTATTCGCCTTGATCGCAACACACACATCTCCCGACATACAAATTGCAAAAAAAAAAAAAAAAAACAAATTATAAATGTTTGTGTCATATTATAAGTACAGTCGAGGAGGTAACTATAAACAAAAATCTTAGAATCAGTTAACTACTCCAAAAATTTTTGTAAAATCGCGGATTTATTGCATATTTTTTTTCTATCTCTCCAATTTGTGCTAATCAAAAAGATCTAATCCACTGATATATTTAATAATTGGTGCCAAAAATCCGCTTAAAACTTTATAAGTGGGATTTATTTACAAAATATGTTTTTCAAATATTAAATTTTATTATATTATATATGTATATCATATGCTGTATAATAAAGTTAACCTATTCATTGAAATTAATTATGCATTATTATTGTTCAATAGATAACATTAACTGCTATATATTCACTGTTTCCAACCACTCCGATTAACATGAATTTAAAATGGACGCGCCAAACCTTTGGAAACAGGAGAGTGTTGAGATTATCATATAAACTACTTCATTGTAGCAACAAAAATAATATAAAAATTTATGCCAAAAAATAAATAGAATTTAAATAATTATTTATGAACAATTTCAAGAGAAACTACGAATAAAACCAATTTCAGTTTGAGAATAACAACAGCCAAATAAATATGTAAATACTGAACAACCCATTCCTATTTTAATTTGTTTTTTTTTTTTTTGTGAGTGAATTTGAAATACTAGTACTACTTGTATTTCAATACTTGCAAGTTTTTTTTGTCATTTCGATATTCGTAATTATAGCTAAATATTGATGAATAAATTTAACATCTACCAGTGAGAAGAGAGAAGAGAAAGGCATAAAAGACGGGATAGTCGATAAGATACTACAAATTATGTTAGTATTCAGCTAATTTCGGTTTAATTTGATAAATTAATGTTGGTATGTAAAACACAGCCAGACACATGAAGTCATCTGCTGTCTACACTTTACTGAATAGTGAAATAGAATGTATTATAAGCTTTGCATGATAACCATAGATGCGTTAGAGACAGCCCGATATCTACCTACCAATCTTTAATAAGTTTGAACACAGTAATCCACAAAATTAAAATCAGTTTTTAATATATATACGTGGGTGTATTGAATTTCACAAATATTTCTAAGTTATTATCACTGCGACTCACATCAGCGCCAAATTTGACAACGAAAATATCATTAGTATTTGATCTACACTTGGTTTTGTACTACGCAAATAGTGAGTTTTAGCGATTTTTACAATGTGTGATTTTGTTGAGCAGAGAAAATTTCATTAAATTCTATTAACGAAATTAAATTTCAGCTGGGCAAACATACTAAATGTTGTAGCAGGCCAAAGTTTGTCACAGAAAATATTTACAACAGTTTATAAACAATTTCAAGAAAGCGCTGAATCATTCTCCATTTATGAATATCACATTCAATAAAACCAAAATTTGGTACTCAAAAACCATTTATTAATAACTATCGACCCTGCTCATGGTGTTAGTATTACAAATGGGCCAGTCAATCCCATTTTAAACGACAAGGATATCCGTTTAGTTGTTTCAAAACCGCCGGTCTGTCAAGGTTATCAGCTGTTAAATACCTCTCATTATTTAGTAAAAGGTTTGCCAATTACGAATATGAGTTGTTTAACAATCAGAAAATGCTTAAAAATAGCTAAAACTTACTACAAAAGTGTTGAATCAAACGTGGGCAATTTTCGTGCCTAACGGGTTGATTGTGCAAGGAATTAACCAGATTATAAAGAAATTTGAAAAGACTGGAAGCCCTACAGACGTGGTCAGGCCTGTGCATCAGCACAATATACGTACTGCCGAAAATATCGTTTCTGTTAGTGAAACTGAGAAGGATAATCCGAATCTCAATTCAGAGCGATATGGCCGTATAATAACCGACTTTTTTTTGGCCTGCGAGTGAATATTATGAACTGGGCGATATATGGTTTCAACAAGATGTTGCCACGAGCCACACAACACGACCTATTTTAGCTTTATTCCAGAAAGCGTAATTTTACGTTTTGGCGACATCAATCGGCCACCAAGATCGTATGATTTAATGCCATTAGACTTCTTCTGCGGGGCTACGCCGAAGACAGTGTTTACGCGGATAATTACCAAATGTTGGAACATTTGAAAACCAACATTCGTCAAGCTTTCGCCGATATATCGCCCGAAATGTGCGAAAAAGTGGTCGAAAACTACCTCAAAAGGATCCTCTGCTGCAACCAATCCAAAGACAGTCATTTAAATGGCATTGTATTTCGGGCATAATGGCAAGGTCCAAGCATTATAATGAAATAAAAGTTTCATCGAAATCATAGCTTTAGGCGTGTTTTATTTATCTTCACTTTTGAACCCAAAAAAAAGCGTCATACTTTGATAGGTACCAAACACACTTATTTTTCCGAAAAAGAACATCTCGTTAAATCTGTGAAGAGATGATTTCTGGACGTTAAAAATCGTTTCACTATATATGATGAAACTTTGACATTATTATGATTTTTTTGCCGGGTCAAATTGTCGAGAATATATTTTATTTGAATGCTATGCGTCAGTTGCGCGAATCTATTTGCAAAAAGAGACCGGCTTTATGAACAGACTACGCTTGATTTTTGCACCAAGGACAAGATTTGATACTCAAAATCCATCCATTAAAAAGTAATGACCTTGCTAATGACGTTGGTTTTTCAAACGGATCAGCCAATTTCATTTTAAGAGAACATAACGTTGACATTGTTGAGTTTTTTTTTTCACCAGGTCAAATTGTCGACAAGATATATAATTTGAGTGTTAAGCGTTATTTGCGTGAAGCTGCTCAAAAGCAAGCCGGATTTATGAGCAGACAACCCTTGGCTTTTGCACCACGAAAATGCACTACCTTACACTTCATTGGTCCTTCATAATTTTTTCGGCACTCTCTGAAGGCCGCAATAAGTTGTTCAAGTTTCGAGGATTGGAAAAAAAACTTGTCTTGCAAGCGGGGGAATAATTCAGGGCGAAATAACAGATTTGGTCACATAAATAAGTTTAATCTGGTCTTAATTTTTGCACACATTATTACTAATTTAATGTACTTCTGTTTTTAATTTTAGTTGTGGATTCAAGTTCTTTATATAGGACATAGAAAGTCACTTAATAACGTTATTCGAAAAAAATTTAAACCCATTTCTTGAAAATAATAAAGTCGACAAAACCACACCTACACACAACACAACATCCTTATATTCAGTATATAATACGAAAAAGTCGGTCAGTTCAACTAGGGTTATATAGATGCTGGTAATGAGATTGAGCTGCAAAAATGCTCAATAATGATAGCAACTCCTTTTGTAATTTAATTCAAGAATATTAAAAAAGCAATGTTCATGGCTTAAATGATTTTAATGAAATAAGATTTAATGGTAAAGCCATCACTCAACGGACAAAAATCTGACTGTACCAGACACTAATTCTAACAATCTCGTTGTATAGCACACAAAATTCTGTATTAAAGGGCCAAATTCTGTTCCGGAGGTCTTCGAGAGGGAGGTCTCCGAAAAACATAAGGATTTGTCATTATTATAGCACAATATAGGCATTCTCTGGAAGTGAACTATATAATTATAATATATATAATAATTACCTTTTCTAGGTCATATCATGGCAATGGAACAAAACGTTCCAATATGAGAGGTCTCAGCTCGAAGGCGAGGCAGAAGAAGGTAATCACACTTCAAATAAATTGTGATAATTTGGAAAAGGAGCACGAAAGACCAAAGCGCCTAAAAAATAAAAAAAATCCAAAATTTGGAAAAGGAGAACGAAAGACGGAAGGGCCTGAAATTTTTTTCTATTCTTGTCACCATCTAAATAAGCATGTTTGAATTAGGCGTTCTACTGACTTCTATACTGTGATGAGAATAGCAAATATTTTTTGAAATAAGAGCAAATTTAATCCAAGTATTATTTCTCAGTAATGTTAATTTGTACACTGCATTGATACTTTAAATAAAAAACGTATATTCCAACTTAATATTGACAGCATTCCAATAACTTAACTCATCGGCCAATAACTCCCGGGACGCCTCTAACAAGAAATGTATAATCCATTCAAGAAGTGGCAACCTACATTCATCATTTGTGTTTGAATTACAGTTCTCTAAGTGTAGTGGGGAAAACTAAGCTTAGTTTGTGTGTTACATACTACTTTTTGATAAGAAACAAATGTTATTAAAACTTAGTAATCGCTTGAAAATTTTAGTGGCAATTCTTTTCCGACAAAAATAAAAAGTCATTATTTTTTACTAATTTCCGGTGAAATCGTGTAGGGATCCATAACGCTGAATGTAGTAAATATCAAAAACATATCGAAAATTATAAAAATTATTAAAAGAGTGGCAGTTTTCAATTGAGGAATACTCAGTGAAATCGACGAGATATTGAAACATCGTCATTTGGAAACGCTTCAATAAAGAATAATTTATTATACAATTTTGGTAAAATGCCTCAAAGCTCTCAAAAATTATTTCCAAATATCCTTCGCATTCCATGAAGATAATTTTTCGTCGAATCGACGACTCGATTTAAACGCATTAAAATTAAGGATGGAATTCTAATTTTTGACAAAAATTTTATTTGGGTTGACTACTTTGTTTTAGCACTCAAATATATATCTGATTCACTTGGTATTTGACTATTCATTTTCAAAAAAAGAATCAGTGCCGTTTAATGCTATGAATTGAGCAATCTTTTGTACACATTAGAGATCAGCACGAAAGACATTTTTACACTCATAAGCATCTCTGGTAGCTTCTGTTTCACTTGATTTACTTCTGCACACACAAATACTACCTGTCTCCTTTCATCCTCTCTTAGTTGAAGAGAGTGTACAAAACAATTTGTGTACTCGTAGTCTCGCTCATTGCGCAAAATACTCAAATACATCGTATTGCATTCGAATGCATTTAAAGCACAAAATAAGAAAATATGGAAAAATTAGCAAACCCATTATTTCGAAATGAAACGTCAACACGAAAACTACTTTCTTCTTTAGCATTTCTGAAAGGAAATGACTAACTGTTGAGGGTAAAAATTGTTCCAAAATCTTCCAAACAAAAAAGAATTGGCAAATGAAAAATTTGCTCACAACTGGGGAGCCGAGAATTCAATAATCAAAATAACAAAACTTTGTACTTCCGGCATATCCATGCGATAATTTCATTGTTTTACCAAAAAAAATTAAAAAAAAATAAAACACTAAAATAAAAAAAATTGATTAACATTAAATAGGAAGACAATTTAGCACATTTTCACGATTGGACTCTTTATTTCCAAGATTTAATCGCTCATTGATTTTAGCGCACTTCGTTTTTAGTAATTTTGTAGAAATGTGTTGATGCCAAATTGATGACCTCTTAATTAGTAGAAATCTCTACGGGAGCAGAAAGAATTTATGCTGTTTTGGATACTGCACGCTCCATTTTTAACCTGTTTATTTCTTGGCGATTATGAAAAATTGTTGACACTACGTTGAAGGCACCACCTTGCATCATTCTCATAAAAATTTCAAAAACTATTCAGGATTTTCAGAGTCGGACGCTCTGTTTTCGAGATATGAACATTTTCTTATCTTTCCATATTTTCGAATTTTTATATTATAAAGGGTGTCCCAACAAGAACGCAAGATCTAAATTTGGCGCTATTCGAAGTGTCATTGTTTGACATTTGAATAATTGTTATTGTTTGCTAGTAGAAGGTACGAGGTTAGTAAAACTGGAGCACTCCACGAATGAACAACGCATTCTCATTGTGAAATTGTTTTACCAAAATGGTAAAAGTTTGAGGCTACAGTTCGCAAATTGCGATTAATTTGGGGTCCCAATAATGCTCCAAAAGAGTCAACTGTAAAGAGATTAATGGATAAATTTGCCAAAACTGGGTTTGTTAGTGGTGTAAAGACAACAACGCGCCTTCGACCAGGTCGATCGACCGAAAATGTCGCAGCTGTACGTAATGATATCGCTCAAACTCCATCCATCTCAGTTCGACACCGAGCTCAGCAAATTGGTGTCTCCAAATCCACTATGTAGCGAATTTTGACGAAAGATTTGCATCTTCATGCATAAAAAGTTCAATTGACTCAGGAACTGAAGCCAGTTGACCATGGACAGTGAAGGGAGTTCGTTAATTGGGTATTGGAGGGACAACATGAAAATGCTGATTTTGCCTATAAAATCATCTTCAGTGACGAGGCCCACTTCCATCTTGATGGCTTCGTCAATAGGCAGAATTGTCGCATTTGGGATGAGGAAAATCCTCGAGTGATTCAGGAGAAGCAAATGCATCCTCAACGTGTCACTGTGTGGTGTGGATGTTGGTTGGAAGAATCATTGGAGCTTTTTTTATGAAAAATGACAATGTTGTTCGGTATCGTGAAATGATAAATAGTTTTTTCGTGCCTAGAATTGAAGAAATGAATGTGGAGGGCATGTGGTTTCAACAAGACGGCGCCACATGTCATACAGCCAGAGAAACAATTCAATTGCTGCATCAGGCATTTCTCGGTCGTGTTATTTCGCGTTTTGGAGACCAGAATTGGCCGCATAGATCGTGCGATTTAACACCATTAAGCTGGGATCCCACTATCGGCGCAATGTACCGATTTTTGTAAAATTCAATAGGCCGATAGTGGGAACGCACAACATTTGTCAAAATGGGACAATCTGTGCCGAAATCGTGCTGACTAAAAATAATGAAATACAACCCTGTTGCACCGATAATGTGAACACTCTGTACATAAAGTGGAACAATAAAATTGTTAAAAATGCGACAATTTTTATCGGCCACTTGCACACCGATCAAAGTTAACAATTAGCGCCGATTTTTAAGAACAACACTGTTTGTAAACACAAGAAAAGCGGAAGAAGCACAAAAAAGAAAATTTAAACTGAATACGCGTAGTCACAAAAAAAAATCATTAAAAATGTATTCAGACTACGAAATTTTAGAAGGCGAAACAAGTTTTGAAGAATTGTCTACATCAAACCCGGAAAACAAAAGGAAAAGGCCACGAGTACTATTGTACTATTTTTTTGCTTACCTTTTTTATTACACCGCTTTAATGCTATAAAATAAGAAATTGATTTTCAATTTTGTAAATCAATCAGCGAAGACATGTAAACAAAAAACATATGATTCAATTTCTCAAAAAGTGCGCTGATAGTGTGACCACGTTTTGCAGATTATGCACAAATTTTTCTTCCGGCCGACATGTACCGAAAACAAATAGCACAATATGCGATGATAATGTGACTGCTCAAAAAGTAATTGCCCAAATCCTTGTCAAACGCACCGATGTAGCACAATAAAAATCGGTACATATTGTGCTATGTGCGCCGATAGTGGGATCTAAGCTTTAGACTTTTTTCTTTGGGGATCTTTGAAAAGAAGAAATTTGGAAACACTTTAATAGCAATAGTTGAAAGGACAATTTCACTGAAATTTTAAAATTGAAACACTCAACGCATTGAAGAATTTTTCTTGTGCGAACACTATAAATTCGACCGTAATTTTAGTGTCAAGTATTTCCTTGGTCCACAGAAAAATTCCAGGAGTAATCAAAAGGTTTTTGTTTATTTTTAGTTTTATGCGGTGTTGTTCGAATGCTTACGGTTTACATTCCAACGCGTTCGAAAACGACAATTTTCATGCATCTCTCAATCAAATTTTGTCTACCTGTCCAACAGCAAAATTTCTTGTTGAATTGAAAGTACTAGAAGAGCGATATTTTTAAAAGAAATGACCAAAGTTCTTTAAGAGGAAATTTGCATGTAATTTAATTGCAGAAGGAATTTACCATTAAGAGAGGGTACGATATGGACTTCAGAGGGGCTTGAGCTAATTCTTGCAGGACTAGTTTGGTTACGTCATTGATGTGGCGGGCGGATAAATTTATATAACTACGAGTATAGCTGACTTATATTCTAACAACAATTGCCACGTCCGTCAAGCAATTTATAAAGAACTTTTCGTGTAAAAGCAACAAGTAGGAACATCAGAGAATATTTTATTCAATAGTATAAGGTTTGCGAAATTAAACATATTTTTTCGAATTTTTGCCAACATGTTTCCATTTACAAGGAAAATATTATACAACTTACTGTCGAAAACGCAACATCCATATTAAACAACAAATAATTTGATCATCAACAATGAGATGTTTACGCCAATGTTCGCAACATATTTAAAAATTACCGGTCTACTGACAGTACATTCCATATACTTTTAATATAAACAAATGCTATTTTATTTCTGAATAACTTCAATGAAGTTTATTCACAAAATATCATAAAATTAACATAACATGATTTCTCATCAAATTCATACGCACAAGAGATAGAATGCATGATATTATTCATTGGAATAATAGAGACAAATTGGGTTTTAATTAATTTCGGCAGCACAGATTTCAAGGCTAACTGATAAGTTTAAATACATAAGCAATTCAAAAACGGAATCGATGAACTCAATTTAATAAAATAACTAAATATCGTACTTGAAATCAGTAAATTAGAAAAAAGCGAGACAAAAGAAACTTTGTTAATTGCAAATACAAATAATACTAAATTACGTATTATTTGACACATAACATTATTATGTTATTTAACATTATTATGTGATTGGTTTGAATCCGTTCTGACAAGGCCGTCAGCTGTTAAATGCCTGTCATCAGAAGTGTTATTTATTTAGTGATAGGTTTGCCATTTACGATTATAGATCGTTTAACAACCGAAGAACGCGTCAAAATAGTTAAAACTTATTGCAGAAGTGATGATTTAAGCGCGGACAGTTTTCGTTCATTACGGAGTAATGCAATACACAAATTTGAAAAGAATGGAAGCGTTACAGATTTAGTGAGGTCTGTGTATTATCGCTATGTACTCACTGTCGAAATTATCGCTTCTGTTAGTGAAAGCGTGGTGGATAATCCAATTTTTATTTGTTTTGCCTGCAATTGAAGATTATCAGTTGGACAACATGTGGTTGCCAACAAAACGGTGCTACGAGCATTACCGATTTTGGTTTTGTTTCATGAGGATGTTCCAGAAAGCGTAATTTCATGTTTTGGCAATGTCATTTGGCCACCAAGACCAATGGATTTGATGCCGTAGAACTTTTTTTGTGAGGCTACATCAAAGACCGTGTCTACGCAGATATTTCCCAAATGTTAAGGCATTTGAAAACCAACATTCGTCAGGTTTTCGCCGAGATACCGCTCAAAATGTGCCAAAAAGTGGTTGAAAACCGCTGCTGCAAACAATTCAAAAGCGGTCACTTAAAAGACATTGTATTCCGTACATACGAGTAATGTCAAGGTTTAAGCATTATAATGAAATAAAAGTTTCGTTTGATATTACTTTTGAAAACGAAAAATGCATAACCTGGCATTTGGTATTTAATTGCAACGCAACGAGTTTTGAAACATCAGCATTTGCGCAGACATTTTTCCTTAATCTAAAAACTATTTTTTTTATAAAATGTAATATGCTTTTATCGCCGTGATTTCATATCACAAATGTTTACCCGTAACGACAGTAATACGACAAGTTTTTAAAAGTTGAAATTGAAATCTGCTCTTACCTGTGCTTGTAATCGTATAAATGTAAAGTCAGCAGGACCTCCGGTATTTACGGCATCCAACTCTGTTAAGGATGTTTCCTGTATTTGATTGGGATTCATCCCAATTCTAAATCATTAATTTCTTTTTTATAGATTTATTTTTGATATCCTGTACAAATTTCGTTGTATTGTATTGGGGATTATGTGAGAGATGCGGCTTAATTTTAATTGCTACGCTATTGTTCAAATGCAATATCTGGAACGAGAATAGAAAAAAATATATAAATAAATATGTATGATAAATTAGATCAATAACTGCAAATCAAATATATTTCATGAAAATTGAGGAAAATACATGAATTCGATGCTTCTAAACATTAATTCTTTATTGGTTATTCGGAAAATGTGTTAGTTTAGTGGATGCTTTTGTTTATTACAAACAATAACTTGGCAGATATATAACAATGTACCGAGTAACCAATTTTTCGGTTCAAAAAGTAAACTTAAAACCCACGTAAAGCTATTAATCCGATGCTTGGACCTTTGCCATTAAATCACCGTTCTCTGTGGCTTCGTAGCAGCAATGGATACTTTTGAGGTAATTTTCGACACTTTTTCGTACTTTTTCGAGCGGTATCTCGGCGATAACTTGGCGAATGTTGGTTTTCAAATGCTTCAATGTTTGGGGATTATCCACAAAGAAATATGTAATGACATGATCTTGGCGACCAATTGACGTCGCCAAAACGTGAGAGTACGCTTCTTGGAAACTTCTCATGCAATAAAGCCAAAATCGGTGTTTTCTGGCCCGTGGCAACGTCTTGTAGGAACCACATATCGTTCAGTTCATAGTCTTCAATTGCAGGTCAAAAAAGCCTCTTATCATACGGTCATAGCGCTCTGAATTGAAGTTTTGATTATCGGCTACACTTTCACTAACAGAAGCGATATGTTCGATAGTGCATAAACTGCGATGATGCACAGGCCTCAGTAAATCTGTAATGCTTCCAGTCTCTTCAAATTTCAGCATAACCGTGCCAATTCCTTGCACAGTAGATTGATTATGACGACCATAATTACCCCGTAATGAACAAAATCTCCCCACATTTGAATCACCACTTTTGTAGTAAGTTATAACTACTAGTTGTTAAACTTTCTTAGGTTGCTAAACGATCCACATTCGTAAATGGCTAAACTTTTACTAAATAAATAACACCCCAGATGACAGGTATTTAACAGCTGACAGCCTTGCCAGGTCGGAAAACATTGTACGACTACAAGCTTGCAACTTCCTTAACTATTTACCCCAGATGTTACGTACATCGCCTTGGGATTACAGCGAAATTTAAAACTAATATATTTGTAAATTGAGCTTTTCATAGATGAATTTTTATAACGCGTAACATACTGGTCGATAAATCCCAATACTGCTGAACAAATACTGGAATTCGATAATATTTTTACAAAATTTCAACTTTCAACCGTCAAAATTTCATGTAATTTCGATAACTATTGTGTTTTAACAAACATTTTTTTTTACAAACAACGAGTTAAACAACGAATTTTTCACACTGATGAAAAAAGTATGATTTAAACTTGTCAGTGACTTGAAAATTGTAATGACGACTGTTGTCCGTCGAAAAACGATTTGTCGACGAAAGAAATTTTGAATATGAAGTAAATTTTTCCAAATAGATAATCCAAATACGATTTCATAGCCATTGGGTTTCACTAGGTGTGTATAGAAAAAAACGAACATTTAAATGGTTTATTTATAATTTAAGAGGATTCTTTCATTCAGTATTTCAACTGCCTTAAGAGTGCATATCTACATATTCTGAAAATTTAAAGAGTATCCAATTGTTCACTATATTGTCAAAGACAAGAACCCTCCGGCATCAAATTTCATGAACTCTTGTAGTTCCTGTTTCGGAACAATTTCACAAAAGTGAATCTCAATATCAAATTTGCGATACAAATATGTGGCGCATGTACTCTAACATAGTCTCGATCCCCTTAAATCCTTTTGGATTTTAGAAAAAATGGGCCGAGCAAAGCAAAATTTGCATTTATTTCCTCTATTAGAATCTCGTCAACAACATATTCCTAGAAAATGTTGATTCAGCATCAGTCAATGTGCTCTATCATTAAGAAAACGACAAAAAAAACTATAAACAAATGAAACATAAAATATTTGTGTACATTCGCAAAACCTTTGTAGATTATTTGGGGTCAAGGTTTTGGTATTGAGATGCAATTTTGTGAAATAATTTTGAAACAGGATTAAGGTGATGTATGAAAATTGGAGGCGGAGAATTATTGTCTTCAATAATACAAATTTACATACATCTCATAAATAAAACATGGGCGATCTTCTACCATTCAGTGAGCTTACACGCATTCTACTTTTAGACGCACTCACAGTGACCTACGGATTAACAACGATTCCGAATGTCACAGTTTGAGAAGCAGTTACAAAACTTGTCGACTACTCGAAGTGTTCGTCAAACACTTAGAGGTAAACGCCGCTAAAATAATGACAGATGTGGTGTTGAACCTGCGAACATGCGAACGATAGTTGCGTGTACTAACCATCGTGCTACGAATTTAACAACATCTGCCTTCAACAGTACCGTGTCAAATTTGCTGTGCTATAAATGTGAAGTAAATACAGAAGATATAAATTTTAGGTCAGTTTTTAGAAACTCTTAAGGAAGAAGAAAATCAAAGCTCTTAAAAATCAAAGTAGCTTTGATCGTGTACAGTTCAAAAATATATAATATGTTATTTCCTTGAAAACTTTATAAAATTTGATTGTTATAGTTTACTGAATTGTTTTTAAATGTCGAATTACTGGCAGGTTGGATGATAATTGGCTTTATCCTTGTTCTTTGTTTGTAACAAACGCGGATCTAAGCTTTGTAAGATAATAATTATTTCAAATCGCAATAAGACTGCCCAGCGTGTAAATTTGTATATCGTAGAATTAATCAAGTAAGCAACTCCTCTCTATTAAAAGAATCCAATATTTCAAACATCAACTCAATTTCTACGTAAACTATTTAAGTAACCTACTTTTCATGTTCTTCTTTCCATCGATACTAACCGGTAACACCAAATTCCTTTTGTTCTATCATTAATAACATTTCTTTAACCACTGCAATAAAACTCAACCTATAAATATTTTTGAATAAAGAAATGCAATTTTCATGTTCCATAAAAGTTGCTATGAAATGACATCAATTTGTTTGTCTTTCGTGTCATGTTTTTCTCCAGGAGTGCTGTAGCTTTTGAAGCTCCTTATAGGAGAATGAAACCCCTTCGGGTAGATGAACTCGTAAAGTTTAATCTAGCAAAACAACAACACCGGCCACTATAAAAAGTCAACACATACAAGCAGTGCACAAACACATAAGAAAGAAAGGACTATTGTTGATGAGTTTTTATGAGTTGTACTCACAAGAGAATAAACAAAAAATAACAGAAAAAAACAATGATAATAAAAGAGTACAAAATCTAAAAAAAAAAATCGTATGTTTATATATAATATAAATAAATTCTAGAGGTGTTTTTCAGCCCAGATGAATATGTTTGGATATCTAAGTACGCATTATATACGTACGAGAAATGTATACAACAACCCAAATAGAAGAGTGACATACATATTCTCTCATACATTTATCAAACCCGGAAAACCCCTGTATTTAATATCAACTAGCTACAGTGCAAGATCTGTATTTGCAATTATTCGACGCAATGTGGGTTTTTACGGCTGGTTTGGTACATCAAAGTACAATAAAAATTAGTAAAGGAAACTAATTAAGGGGGACTATCGTATAAGTATTTTAAACGTATGCTCTTCTGCCGAAATTTAACCAATTTTTGTTGCAATTTGCACACCAACAATTAGTTTGCACCCAGTTTCAATCATGATAAGATATTTTGATCCACCAATTACGTTCAAAAACTTGAGTATACTATAAAATATTAGTGTGCAAAGTTACGTATAGCAGTTCTAGACAAGAGTTTAGTGAAACAAATGAACAGTCCCAAAGTTGTGCAGACAACATGCCAACCATGTTGGATTAAGCTTTTATTCAGAGGATATGTACACAAGTAAAGCAAGACAAAGACAGATATTTAACAATTGACAGCCTTGCCAGACCTGCGGTTTTAAAACCACTAAATGGATAGTTCTGTATAAAAAATATAGCATTGAAAGACTATTTCCCAAGTTAGAGGGGGACCTGATTACATTTCAAATATATAGGACGAAACGAGTAGAGGTTACGTAACACATACCAGACATAATTATAATGAATGAACTTTTTCTTATACGGAAAATATTGATCGAAAGTAGAACATATCAAAAATATAATGGCGCGAAAACTAGATCCGTCATAGTTGAATTAATTTGTGGTGCTCATACATATAATAGTTGATTCCTTAACATGACATTTTTTGACTCCTATACACGATACATTTTTGTTTCACTTGCCTCAATTTCACGCTTCACTGTTAGGATTTTTAGAATGTTTGGGCTTACATTTTCGATATCATATTGCATAGAAAATTGCTCATGTATGTCATACAGTTTCGAGTCATTACTGTATTGCTTTATGTAAGTATATGATGTAAGTAAACGCCGTCACACTCCAACAGACCCTCTCAAAGGAAGAAAAACTGATTTAAGTTGTTACTGTTGTTGCCTTTCATGGTATTAAAAACATCTACAACAGCAGCTACAACAACAATAAAAAACATCGCACGTGAAAAACAACTCGACTAATAAACAGCTCCACATAACATCGCTTACAAACATTTACAGACACATGTAAATATGTACTACATGCATACAAATGAACACACAAGCGAATGTTTGCGGATGTCACTAAGCAGAGGCAAGAACGAATCCTTTTGACTGAATTTTCTTCTTGAAATTGTGTTCGGTACTGCCTTTATGTGGTTGCCTGAGTACCACAAAATGCACAAACACAAATGCATTTCATGCTGCACGTAAATTGAAGAAGAAAAGCAATGGAAGTTTGTCAGTTTGTGCGACAAGACCCGCAAAACTCTTTGATGATTACACTCGTATGTATATCAAGAATGAATGACGAGTCGTCATGAGAAACCGATGGTGCAATGTAAAAGTTTTATATGAATTCTGTTGTAATGTAGAGGAAATATATTACAATTATTTTCCTTACTGACAACTTTATTAGAGAAATCTACATATGTACGATAATTTATAATGTTGGATACGTCTTTTTAACACTGTATTGAGTCTATAGTGCCACTATAGGGTGATTTTTTAAGATTTAAGTTTTTCAGGTTGGCAGCACTGTTTGGTAATGGCGTCCAAACGTCATCTGTCAAAGTGAAAAGTGTGTAGTATACTCTGCCCTTTCATCATGGAAAGACTAACAAAGGAGGAACGATCGCAAATCGTTGAAATTTATTATCAAAATTCGTGCTCTGTGACAAATGTGCATCGTTTGATACGACCACTTTATGGTCGTCAGAATCGAATCAACAATTCGGATACGTAAACAAGCAAAGTTGTCGCATCTGGAGTGATGAACAGCCACACGCCATACATGAATTACCGATGCATCCTGAAAACTCTTGTGTGGTTTATGGGCTGGTGGCATCATCGGTCCATTTTTCTTCAAAGACGACCGAGGAAGAAACATTACCGTCAACGGCGAACGATATCGAGCCATGATACGCGATTTTGTTAAGTTGAACTTGGTTGACATGTAGTTTCATCAGGACGGTCCAACAAGCCACACTGCCCGTGAAACAATGGATATGTTGGGGGATGAATTTGGTTAGCAGCTTATCTCTCGAATTGGCACTGTGAGTTGGCCCCGAAGATCTTGCGATTTAACGCCTCTTGATTATTTCTTGTGGGCTTATGTCAAGTCTATGTGGACAAGCAGAACGCTATTGAAGCCTTACAGGATAATATAACACGCGAGTTACATATACAGATATACAAACAAACACATATACTAAAAATGACACAATTGGCGAATTTATTAAAAACGTAATTAGCACAAAATAAATGTAATATTAAACCTATTTCCAATTTGCATAAAAAGAAAATCCAGAAATAATTATTATATTATTATTATTTAATACAAAATAAATGTAATATTAAACCTACTTCCAATTTACATCCAGAAATAATTATTTTTCGGTCGCAATTCTAAGAACTGTAACTGTACTGTGGTAATAGGTGATTTGACTGAAATAATTTTACGAATGATTTCCGTTCTCATAAAATAACAACATAAGCATAAAATTTGAAATGTAAGAAAAGATATGAATAAAATTAAGTTCAGTTTTTCTATTCACCTTCAACGACGCGGAGTCTAAAATGAGATAAAGAAACTAAAATTGGTTTTAAAAATTAAACTGGCGTTTTTTATCCAATAAGAAAAACCCGGTACGAACGTCGCGTTATACATGGAATATAGGCCGAAATGCTCGAAAAAGTAACGAAAAATTGGACCTTCCGAATAGAAATTTTGAGACGGGGCAGCAATTTATTGATTTCATTAAAAAAAATTAATATATGATGCAAATTTGAGTGTTTTATTCGATTTTTAAAAAAACTACGACTAAAAAATTATGCTTTAGAACAGAAGGTAATAGCGTTACCTTTTGCATATTGTGTTAAATAATTACAAAGAAATATATGAGCCCTTGATTTTGATAGTGGTATAAGTCACATTTTCCTTTTTTTCGAGATATTTTGAGCTTTGCATTTTAAAGGATTAAAAAATATTTTTGTATTACGGAATATGATTTTTTGACAGTAAACTGGTGTCAACAAACAAGTATTTATTATGACTGTGAAATTTATTACCATTTTTAAAAGGAAATGTTGTTTTGAAAGGTTGAAATAACTTATACCACTCTCAAAATAACTGCATGATTTTATAAATGACTTTTACCATCAAGAAAACGTTTTTATTAATTATTAACATTTTATTCAAACTCATTTCATTGTAACCAAATAAATTATTTATTACTATTTAGGGAAATAAAGTGTTTGCAAAAAATTGGTGGGATATAGGATATATCGAATCATATCTTTACGTTTTTCTTCTGTTATTGGTCTAATGCTGGTGTATAATGGAAGCAAATCAATATTTTTGAATATTCTAGGTCTTTCTCTTTTAGGTGAGAGGTCTAATTCGGAGTTGTCATCCAAGGAAGTTTTATAAAACATCTTAAATGGAGTATTTTTTAGAAATCTGATCCATTGTATTTTTAGCCAAGACACAAATTCTCCATTGGTGTTTTTCTTTCTATTATTCGTTGATTCTTTTAGTTGTTTTGTCGAAATGAAATCTTTCTGAGCCATTTGTACTACCAAAAATGGATTTCTCTTTTTACATGATTCTACTAAACTATAATAATGCTCAGGGATGTATAAATAATTCGATTTTTTAATTTTAATTTCTATCAAACCAAAATCGCGATCATTTGGCAAAAACGAATGGCCGGATACCACAAATTTATGATCAACTGTTTCAACATTATTATCAGATGAATGAACAATTTTTAATCAAAAATTAATGTTACAATTTTCTCCTGAGCAGGCATCTCTGTAAGCTATGACATGCTTTTGACTGGTAATGTCTCAAATGTGCTTTAAGATGCAGGACGCAACTTCCTGTGATCCTCTTGAGGCGATTGTTTCATCCCATTCATACATAAATACATACCGCTATCTGAAGGCATGGCAAAATTACTAAATATTTTGCCAAACTTTGTGAACAGACTGACTTATACCGCTATCAAAACAAACAGTAACTGTTTTTTTTTTAACCAACCAAAAAATAAACCCATTTCATTGAGTTAATTTTTATGGCACACTGCTAAACTCTTCAGATTATATTATTTTATTAGGATTTGATATGAAATAACTGATAAACCAAATTTTTAAAATTTTTGACTTATACCACCATCAAAATCAAGGGATCATATATCATCGAAAATAGCTTTACTGATTTTTCGAAACACTTTTTCACTCCGAACGGCATCAGCTTCTTCAGGGGGCGAAAAATGTTGACCGCACAAATTAGCCGAATAGCGAAAGTCTGCACTTGCGAAATTAGGATTCTACGATAGATGACCCATGATCTGAGTACTTAAATAGTCAATTGTTTGTTTGTTTGTTTTGAAAAAAAAAGACAACCATTTCTTCGAACTGCTTCATGCCCGCACAACTTTTGTTTCATTTGGCTCTCCTTAGAAGACCCAACCGACTACTATTTGCTTCCGAGCTCGTACACATACATCCTGTCACGATTTTTTGAAGAGGGTGACTTACTGAACGAATTGTTTACTTTCCTTTATAAGTTTTGACTTTAACCAAAAAAAAAAAAAAACGCGTTCATATTTTTTTGTATAAAACTGAATAGTAGCATTTCCTTTATTTCTCAACAGAATTTTCATATTTTTTGTAAATCGCATTATAGCAACAATACTGAAGAGATTGATTTAGAAATATCGTATATTGTATACATAGGATTATCCATTTAGTGGTTTCAAAACAGTCGGTCTCCCAAGGTTGTCAGCTGTTAAATCTGAAGTGATATTATGAAGTGTTATTTATTTAGTGCAAAGTTTGCCACTTACAAATATGGATCGTTCAACAACCGAAAAACTCTTAAAAATAGTTAAATCTTACTGTGGTGATTCAAACTTGTGCTTTCAATCGAACAAAATTTTCTTCACCGATGAAGCTCATTTCTCACTTGTTGACTACGTCAACAGGCAAAATTGTTGCACATGCATCCGGAAAAAGTGCTTAGCGCGCTTCATGACCTGGAGGTGTCACTGTGCGGTATTTTTTTCGTAAACTACCTCAAAAGGATCCACTGCTGCAACCAGAGGCGGTTATTTAGACGACATTGTATTTCATAGTGGAAAGACCCAAGCATAATGAAATGAAAAATTCATCGAAATCACAGATTTATATATGTTTTATTTAACTTTACTTGAAACCGAAAAACGGACAACCCTTTATATTAGTTGTTATTGTTAACTAGCGTGTATTATAGTGAACTAAATACGCTACGTAAATAAACACACATTAAAAAACCTTTTAAACAAACTTTAACAAATTTGTTCAACAGCTTTTTCCGCTGACTCTCGTCTTTACTTGATTGATTATCAATATTTTCAGCATTCAAAGCGAAAAAAGTGTTAAATATTGAAATATATAGGGTGGCGTAAAGCAACGTCAAGATTTGATCAGTGAAGATTTGTTTAAGTCTTTTTTTCGTCTCTTTACAGAACTAACTAAATAATACTTTGGAAATTTATGATGGAAAGGCTCACCACAGAACAAGAAACTAAAGTTATTCAATTTTACTTTGAAAGTCAGCATTCGATTATTCAGATAATAGAAACTTCTTTCATGTTCGAAATGCTCCTAGCGCTCCAACAACTTGCCGGCGTTTTGGGCAACAAGGGGCTGTCTGTGATCTTCCGCGTGCTGGCAGACCTCGTGCAGTTCGAAATGAAGTGACCATTGATTGAGTGCAAACGAGTACTGAGAAAAACCCCGAAACTTCCACCAGGCGACGTTCTCAGCAGTTAGAGATGTCTAGGCGGTCTTTGCGAAGAATTTTACATATGTTACGGCATTCTCCATATAAGATGCAATTGGTTCAAGAGTTAAAACCAAATGATGCACAGGAACGCATTCAATATAGTCGCCGTTAAGTTAGTTATGCGCTACCCTTTGCGCTAATGACAAATCACACTTCTCATTCACGATAAATCATATGAAAGTCTTGTAATATCATTTTCAGCACAGCATCAATGTTTTCAGCCATAACACCCGATTTTGTACGACCTTCGCGAAACTGGTCCTTGAGTGAACGGTGACCACTATTCAGCTCAAAGAACCAGTGAAGTCAGATAGGCGTGGAAAAATTTTTCGTAGCCCATATCGAAAGTTGGGAATAAATTATGGCATTGAAGTGTTGACGATTTGAATGCAATTGTTAGATGAGTGAAATTTTCATTGTCTCAGTGAAAAACGTAAGTAGCACTCGTAAGGCAAATCTTTCTGAGTGTAACGTACCTGAGCTTACTATATTTGAAAAGCTTTCCTCTATCCTTTTCACGGAATGCGAGGGAATATGAATTTTTTATCATTAAAAAAAAGTTGAAACTGTCATTAATTTTTTTCGGGCCGAAGTTTATATTCCAGATACGCATAAAATCTGAAATTAAAATTATTTCATTATGAAGCTCATATTTGTGAAAATATTAATCGGCGAGCAAACCCCGCATTTTTATATTTGAAATATTGAATATTGAACAAAATGTAACATTTTTCAGTCACTAATAAATAATAAAGGTTACCTCGAACATTTTTGGATTTGTATACATTCACCAGAAAGAATGTAGATAAATATCATTTGATACGGCAAATATTGGAGGAGGTAGTTAAAAGTTATATGAAAGAATCCTTTCAATTCATATGCTTTTTAAAAGATCACTCTAATTGTGGGCGTGATTACTAAACATCCAGAGCACCTTAAGAAGCTCTTAAGTCGAACAATGTCTATACCATCCAGATCTCCTAGATCTCTGAAGAAATAAAAGCCCAGTGTTGATCCCCGCCTGTTTGCCAGGGCGGAGCAATTGCAGAGAAGATGTTCTATGGACCCCTTCTCCTTTTTATCTCTACAACTCCTGCAGAACTCACTAGTCGCAACCTTCAATCTTACTTCATGTCTTCCAATCAGACAGTGCCCCGTCATGGCGGACACAAGCAATGAGACGTCGTGTCTTGATAGCGACAGCAGTGTGTGTGAACGCTTCAGATCTAGGCTAGGCCACACCCATCTGGATTGATCACAGCCTCAGACAGACGTCCATCTACCATTTGCTGCTAAATATGCTCCATCTCGCAGTAGGAGCTTACAAGTGGCTAGAGGCGTGCCCGCGGGTTCCAACTCGGCTGGAGTCTGCAAAATTATCCCTAGTCTCGCCAGCTCGTCTGCTCTGCAGTTACCTGGTATGTCCCTGTAGCCCGGCATCCACATAAAGTGAATGTTGAAATACTGAGTCATCCCGTTAAGAGATCTGCGGCAATTCTGGGCTGATGTTGAGTTCAGGACTGCAGAGTTCAGACATCTAATGGCAGCTTGACTGTCAGAGAATATGTTAATCCCCACCGTGGTGAGGATGTTATATTTCCACTTCCTTAAGGACCAAAATTTCGGCCTGTTAAACATTAAAGTGATCAGGTAGCCTTCTCGCCATGCTGAGCCCCAGGTCCTTGAAATAGACCCCGAAACCTACCTGATCATTTAATTTTGAGCCGTCAGTGTAGAAGTCGACATACAGTCTTATACCAGGAGTTCTACATTTCTATGTATCCCTACCTGGTATTGTTATATGGTACTTCTTGTCGCACAGTGGTGCAGCCAGAGTGTAGTCAGTAGTGCCTGTTAGTGTTATGTCAGACACCGTGTTGATGATCACACTGTGACCATAACCACTGTTTGAGCACTGTGACAGCTCTCTTAGTCTCACTTCCGTAGTTGCGGCAGCCTACGTACTAAATATGTCTAGGGGTAGTAAATGCAAAATTACATTTACTGCATCGGATAGGGTGGTGCGGAGCGCACCTGTGATGCACAGATTAGCCATCCTTCAAACCTAGTCCAGTATCCTACAGTACGTGGACTTCTCAAGAGCCTTCCACCAGACGATAACTTCATACGACATTATCGGTCTTACTACTGCAGTATGGAATCAGTGAACAATGCGAGGCCTTAATCCCCATTGTTTGCCTATTGCCCTCTTGCACGCATATAGCGCCACTGTGGTCTTTTTCGCCCTGTCCAGAATGTTAAGTTTAAAATTCAGCTTTTTGTCCAATAATACACCAAGGTATTTTGGACAGTCCGCGAAGGGAATTTCATTACGCCTTTAGGGAGATGGGATCTAAAAAAAGCGTGATACATCATTGATAAAATGACCTAAGTCAATATATTGCCCATGATAAGAGATTCTTCTCACACCTGTACCGCCTACATCGCTCACAATGCTGTGGACTGTAATCATTGCAAGGTGGCAACCCCGGTCCAGTAATAAAACATTTGCGCATACAACATCTAAACATATCTCCGAATAAATGTTTTTCTTTCAGATTTTTCTCCACAGTTTTTTCATTATTAGTACATAAACTTTGTAATAGGACTATAATAATCGTTACTACAATTAGTAAAAAATATGCAAAAAAATGGTTATATTATAAACAAAAAGGTGACGTTTCTATAACTCCGTGGGGAGCAGTTTGCGCTGGAGGCTACATAAGTCCGATATTTTGCATTCTTATTAATTTTCTCGCAATAAAATAAATAAAAAAATAACTGGAAATTGTTAAGGCCAACAAATAGGAATGATTCCACATCCGATATTTTGTTTTTAGGAACTGCACATAAATACATTTATGTTACAACTTACATAATTTATTTTAGGTAACACTATGAAACTAGTGAAACTACCTTTATACAGCTAATGTTGTATAGCTATGGAGATAATGCAACTGTCTTCATACACAACTACTTACGTGCATGGGCCATTAACTTAGGCAATGCACGTATTCATAAATACACAGTGAAGATGCAAACAGATAGGATGCCTCCATTTCTCCCATCTGTGCACGTGAGAAAAATATACAAAATATAGAAAATAATTATATTTGCACTGCACTGGAATTGGCCTACCCTCCTACTAGTTTTGGCATTTTACGCTTTAATTAACTATCACAAAATGTTTGTTTATGAAAAGGGTGTTAGTTTTCGGCTATTAAGTTACATTTCTGCGCTATGCCAAGGAAAGAAAATAAGTTTACTGAAAGCGGGATTAAGTTTCAAATTTTCGAGTTCAAAGATGTCACAATAATAGCAACTGTCATTTATTAACAGGGCCAAAAATAAGGCCCTGTTAGTGTCTTGATGGAAGATGCAAAATCGTAATTTGCTGAAGACTTACGAAACGGAATTATTTAGGGAATGTGGATATTATATAAATACTCGTATGATAATCGCTGGAATGCGCCATTGGCAAAGTTTTGAATTTGTACAAGATACGACTGAATTCAATGCACTTAAATATTTTTATTTTTTTCTATTTTTTTTTTTTTTTTTTTTTTTGTTTTTTTTTTTTTTTGCTTATATACTCTCACTTTTTACTGTTTTATACCGAGCCTAAGGTTTCATTGACTAAATACAATTCCGTTGAAAGTCAATACCAGCTCTTTAGGATTGAACAAGTATAAAATTCACTTGCATTCTATGGTAGGGATATGACAGAGCTCTTTACATATTCAATGAGGTGGCAGGAACTTCTACTTTCAGAATGATTAACAGAAACAAAAAATTTGGTAGATTTTGAAAAATTTTGTCCAAGAACAAATTTAAACTTCTGCAGTTTTTGGTCTAGACGACAGATTGAATTTCGGTAATTCAATATCAGTAATCGGTTTTAAAAGAGTCGCCAGAAGAGTTCAGGCCAACGAAACCAGTTTTCAATCCCCGGCTATGATTTTGCAAAATGTGATAGGATTTAATCACATTCCTAAAGATTTGCTGCATTTATTGTATCTACCAGTTGGCAGTTGAAAAACTGCTTTCTGAGTTATACACTCTCATCCCTTATAGTGAAGATATGAAAAAAGAAATTTGAGTGGCTATGCAGTCCTCTGACAAGGAAATACATCGATTCCAAAAAAAAAAAAGGCCTATAACAACGTTTCCTGCTACGATTTCGTCCACATTACATCAATGGGAAGCCTCTTTGCTGTAACTAACTAACTGCCAACCGAAGTACGTGTTCATTATCATACCTCCTCTCATAGTACCAGTTATTTTAACTTGGGCAGATATGTTGCAC
Organism: Philornis downsi; assembly: GCA_019455685.1. Lineage (NCBI taxonomy): Eukaryota > Metazoa > Arthropoda > Insecta > Diptera > Muscidae > Philornis > Philornis downsi. The sequence goes on along the minus strand of JAHXMU010000115.1, from coordinate 363,455 downwards.
ACTATATAGTGGTCATAGAATTTCTTACACTTAAGCCAAGTATTTATTATTTTATGCAACTTCAAGTGTAGTTATCTTCTAATTGTGATATAGCAGTATCGCTAAAGTTCCTGCATACGAAATGAGCAATAGAAAACGTGATACTTTGATACACTTAGGTTAATTTACTTGTAAAATCTTAAAATTCTTAGAGAATTGTAGGTGGTTACCCAGCAAAAACTTTCCACACAAATCAGCACAATAATCACCACAATCAATTATACAGTAGTTATATTTATTTGACTGAAACATTTATGATTTTAACATTGATTTTTCATAGTGGCAGATACTTGCAATTTGACAACCATTCAGTACTATTAATGTAGTTAATAGTACACGGCTACGTTGTTCTACAATAACATTTTCGGCTACATTTATCTGGTAATGTAATACGTTAAATTGTTATAAATTTAGATACAACTGCATGCTGCTGACAACTTTCCAAGGGAAACAAAAAGAAATAAAATATTACATTACTTCCAACCATTATTTTTTCCAAAGCAATGTTGTATTGGAAGGTGCTTAGAAGCGCTTCAGTTAGAAACATAGAATCGGCACCTGTTGCTACCTTGGCGCTAATATTCCAATTTTTTTGCTGGGTAGTTAAACGCTCACAATAAATGCAATTCATCTGGAAACATGCGAGGGATGTGTTGTAGTTACATAACATAATTAAAGCAATACTGCCTGATGTTTGATGATTTTTGAAAAATTTTCTAAAAAAAAAAATTGACAATATTAAAGAGTAATCGGGGAATTTGTTGAGGAAAAATACATCATTTCGGTGTGCAGTGCAAACAATTGTGATATTATTTGGTCGCCCTTTTTCGATTTGACTCATAAATTTTATTGGACATCAATTTATAAAGCGAAAGAAACTTTAAAACGAAAAAGAATTTTAAAGGAGAATCGAAATTAATTTGTTTTCTGAATGAATCATGAAACCAAATATAGGGTTCCCCACTTATCGTTTTCAAGCAAAGTTAAATAAAACACACATAAAGCTATGATTTCGATGAAACTTTTATTTCATCATAATGATTGAACTCTTTCAATATGTACGAAATACAATGTCGTTTAAATTACCGAATCTGGATTGGTTGCAGGAATGGATCGTCACTTTTTCCGGATGCAATGGATTTTCCACAATCACTTCTGGGTTCTCCGAACCCCATATGTGACAATTTTGCTTGTTGACATGACCACCGAGTAAGAAATGAAGAAAATTTTGTGTAATTGATAGCCCGCCTTTGAATCAGCACTTTTGTAGTAAGTTTTGTACGTGTTCTTCGGTTGTTAAACGATCCATATTCGTAAATGGCGAACCTTTTACTAACTATATTACACTTCAGATGACAGGTATTTAACAGCTGATAGCCTTGGATAACACTGTACTTCATAGAGACGGTTCTCGTATGCATTCAGCAAATGCACCAAATGTACCATGATGGTTGGATGTACCATGAATTCGTAGGTGGTAAGCGAGTTAGTAAGCGAATTGGTAAGCCTTGTAATAAACAAGGCTGTAGCACAATTGGCGGAGTCGGTGACGAAGCCGTAAAAATTTGTACGGCGCCAGCACTAAATTCAATGTTGTAAAAATAATTGAGTAAATGAATAATTATTGATAGTAATTCAGATATTTTGTTTTCATGCATGTCTCTTAAGCGAAATCTATCTGTTCACAATGGTCCCAAAACTTTCGTCAGGCGTTGGAAATTAGGAGGCAAATTTGTCCGAAAATTTGACTGATTGTTTCCGTTTTCTCACATAAAACGATTTTGCGTGCCAGTATCAATTCCAGAGCAGATTTAGCTTTATGAGGCCTTTACAAACCTGGAAAGTAATTTTAAACAAATAACCATACTCACTTTTTACACCTACCGCCATAGATTTACCCCCAGCTCATACTGGCACTCGGAATGTAACAACTACAAATACTTATTTCTTAATAGGTTAAATAAATGTTGGCAATCTGATGTAGCCATGTTTTTTTTTGACGGTATCTGTCAAATCTGTTCTTCATTATTTAGTCCCTCCTGCTAAATCATCATGTCAATTTCCTTGATAGAGCAGCACGTGCAAATGATAAAGCCTTATTATCAAAATGAGTATTCGTTAGAGCAAACGACATGTTCGGTAAATAGTCAGCCAACAACACCCGTACGTCAAGACGTCAGAACATTAGAGAACATCACCACTGTCCGTGAAAGCGTACAGGGGGGAACCCGAAGTAGTCGATTCCTCGCTGTACGCAAGAACTCGGACTTTCACAAGCTTCATCTGGACGAATTTTGGGTTGAGACTTCCTCCTGCTTCCTTTACAATATCCAACTGAATCAGAAACTCAAAGTAAATGACCCTAAACAGCGCTTTTTGTTCGTCGAACATGATGTTGGTAAAATCATCACCGTCATTGATGAACGATAAGGGAGTGGAAAACATGTGACTCCAGCACAATTCACTCACTTACGCCACAGTGGACACCTCCATGAACGATTTTTGGATATGATTATCTGTCGCGGATTGGGACATGAAGCTCTTACTTTTTCATGTAGGGTTTTCTGAAGCCACAGATCTACCCTAATAAACCGCAGTAGACCGATGCACTCAAAACCAACATAACAAAGCGCTTAAATTCAGTCGCATATTTGAATGATGTTATGTTCTATACATAATGGGACTTTGAAATAAAAAAAACTTTGTTATGTTATGTACATAATGGGACTTTGAAATAAAAAAAAACTTTGGTTAAATCATACATTTCAAACCTTGCAGTTTAAAATCGCCCCTGGAAAACCCTTAATGTTCCGATCGTCGTAGGATTTTCTATGTCAATCTTATCATTTCTATCGATCCACATGTCTGTTGAAAGCACGATAGAGCTCGGATCGATTGATTTAGATGGAATAAATTTGCCACAAATATATCCCATATTAACTAGTAAATTAACTTCGAAACTGGACAAAACCAAGTATAAAAAAATGGCTATACAAGGGCTGAATACTCACTCCCCTTGCATAGATGCTAAAAGGAATTATCCAAACCCATATATTTATTTTTCGGGCGAGGTTATTAAAAAAATACATTTTTCATTAGAAAAGAAGGTTAAGTTTTTGTATAAACCAAAATAAGAGACTGCATAACATACCCATTTATTTAAATTGGTCAATAAAACGTCCTCTACACTACGCAACGCATTTGATGAAGTGGTTCCAGTAGAAAAAAAATGAACATTAAAAAATTGAATCCAGTTTTGGAATATTTTCGGTGATTTTCCATTAACATTACGATTTGTTCATTATCTAGCCGATCAGGCATAACCTGCAATGGCACCAATGGGATAAAAATACTTGCTACAGCCATATGAGCCCTACCAAAAATCATAGCTTTAGATACGATTCTGTTTTAACAGAAACTGAATTGAATGAGTAGTGTCGCAACTAAAATATTTGCCCAATCACTTCCAAATTTAATCTGATTTAATCAATAAGTTAGTGTTATTAAAATCCGTGAAATTCAAAGACAATCTTTTCCTTAATCTTGGCTCTGAAACAGTTATAAAAAAAACAGTGAGTGAAATTAAATGAAATTTGTCAATTAAATTCGTGCTCATTTTTTAAAAGTTTAAAAAGCTTTCTGGTAAAAATTTGCATGCAAATAAGAAAATTTTAAATTATTTATATGGAATTGAAATACATTTTATGGCAAATATTTTCCATAACACATTGTCAAAAGCATGCTTTACACTTATGTTTAACATGCCAGAAATTGACCCTAAAAGATAATAGATAATTAACTCTAATATTCAACCGCACGAATTACAAAAAAATCCTGGATTCGGTTTGTTAAACATAGTGCGCTGAATATTGATAAATGATATCATGTGACAATTTTTGGCAATTCCAGTGGTAATTTTTGGTAATTAGAGTTTTGGTAAGTGAACTTATCACACAGTCATCGATAAACCAGTAAGAGCAGAATTTAGAATAATACATACATACATACAATCGAGATATGGACGTTAACATCCTCGGATGCTAATCAGTTAGGTAAACTGTCTCAAATATACCTTCTGTTCATTTTACGTTGGTGCATAGTGGAAGAAAGGGTGTGACAAATCTCTCCGTTCTTGACGAAAAACGTTTTTAATTACCGCACAATTAAAGAACAAAAACTCATTCTGACTTCCTTCCCTTAAAAAGTTTTAATAAATCGACTAACTTGTACCTTAAGAAGCCTGGAGAAGACGTTTCTATCATTCGCAGAAGTATGTTAAAAATACTTCTGGTGGGTTTTGAATTATACTGAATTTTGCTTCAGTCCAATGAGGGGTGTGAATGTAGAAATATGTAGAATAAATTATGCAATTTTTGTGGGAGGCACCATAGAGGTCATGGTTATACGGCAAATTTTTTCAAATCTTACCGAGCTTTATACGCCAGCAATGCAACGCAATTTAAGTTACTGTTGTCTACGGATTGGGGATTACAGGGGGAAAATAACAATTTGATAAATCGATCAATTTGTGTGGAAGGTATTGGAAGAGGCATTGCAATGTTCATTTCCATTCTCAGTTTGTCTCAATTTTATTCAAATTTATCAGGAGCGTACGAGTTAAATCGGCCAATTGTAGAAGAGGGACTAAGAGAGGGTGGTTTATAGGTCGATTTTTCACAAGTTTTACTAAGCATAACAAATCAATGTGATGGAAACAAAATCTATATTTTTGCAAATTTCTAATTACAAATTACAGAAAAAAACTTGAATTAAAGGAACGTATTACAAGCGGCGTATCGTAGAGGTATCAGGATGGTTGTAACTACACTGTTCATGTTCTCAAACCCTACTTTTGCAAATGCTTACGCGTACTAAATTTGATTGAAAATTTATGAAATTGGGAATACATGAGTTAAATGTGTTATTTGATTTGGAGATACCAGAAAGGAAGTTGTTAATCGGTCAATTTATTTCATATTCTGCCGAGCATTTCAAGAAAACACAATGATCAAAAATTTGGAATATTGTAAACTACAATATGAGAAGTTTCAAGGGAAAAAATCTGTTAATTTGTATGGGGGGGGGGGGTATTACCAGAAGGGGTGGGCCGGTATAGCGCACTTACAATCCCCGTCCACGATTTGCCAATAATTAGAATGTGCCAAGTTTTAAGAAGTGTCATAAAGATTTATGATAGATATAATGTTTACCATCCATCCAACCAGGCAAACAGACATCGCTTAATCGACATAGAAAGTCATGAAACACAAATACTTGATACTGTGAACGCTTCTCGCTGGGCGTTACATTTTTGCGGTATCAAAGGGTATAAAAGCGGATACAAAATTGGCCAACCTGACGTATAGATTATGCCAGTAGTTTCAAAAAAATTATTTTGATGAACAGCGGCAAACTTATAAAACATACGTCTTCAGTTTCAAGCCGCCACGTTGTGTAGTATTTTTATTTGAGCCATCAAAAGTAATTGATTTCAGTAAATTTGCAAACATGGAAAAAATGGGTCACCGTTATGTAATTTAATATTTCCATTTAAACAGTCCCAGCCCAACCAATATTAAGGCCGAGCTGGATTCTACTCTGGGGACTCCTTCGGTAGCGACTGTAAAATCTTGAGTAGCAAAGTTTAAACGAGACCGTACGAGCTGCCAATAGAAACAGCGTAGTGTTCGAGGTGTCCACGACAGGTACGGTTAAAAAAATCCATAAAATGGTATTGGATCGTCGGTTGAAGGCGCATGAGCTAGCTGAAATGATATGTATATCAAAAAGTGATACTCGTATCGTATCAAACATTAACCGAAGATTTGAAGATGAGTTAGCTGTGCGCAAGGTGGCTGCCGCGATTGCTTTCAATAGAGCACAAACAACATCGTGAAGATGTTTCAGCAGAGTTTTTGACGATGTTTCACCGCGATAAAGCCAAATTTTTGCGTCGATTTATAACCATGAATGAGACGTGGGTCCACCACTTCACACCTGAGACAAAGAAGCAGTCAAAGCAGTGGACTAGAATGGAAGAATGGTGTTCAAAGAAGGCGAAGATGGTTCCATCTGCTGTCGAGTTCATGGAGTCTGTTTTTTGGAATACGCATAGGAATATATTTGTTGATTATCTTCAGAAAGGAAAAGTTATCAAAGGGGAATATTATACTAATTTATTGAAGCGTTTAGGTGATGAATGAATGAATAATGGAAAAAGGCTGCATTTGGCGAAAAAGGAACTATTGTTTCATCAAAACAATGCTCCGGTTCACCCATCCACTATTGCGACCAAAATTATAGAATTAAAGTTTGAATTGCTTTATCACGCACCTTATTCGTCAGATTTAGCTCCCTCGGGATATTTGGTATTTCCAAACTTAAAAAAATTGAACTGGTGGTAAACGATTTGCCAACAACGAAGAGGTGGAGTCTGCGATTGATGGCTATTTTAAGGAGTTTGACAGTTCTTACTGTAAACGGGGTATAGAAGCTATTGAATAAGTTTATCGAGATAAAAGATTATGTTGAAAAAACGGCATTTTTCCAAACTTCTTTTGTGTCTTATTTGTTAGTTCGGCTAATTTTGGAACCGTCCTCGTATATACATTCCATTCTTCAGATGAGGGTATACAAATTAAATATGCATCGCCTTGTTTTACGCTGTATTAAGAATTGTTTACGCTGTATTAAGAATTGGTAATTTGTTAGACTCGTCGCCTCAAAAACTAAAAATCAACAACGTTTCCATAACTTGAATTTACTTTTACTCCACTAACCAATTCCGCGATATTCCAATCATTGCTACCCCAATATAACACGACACGTTACTGCAGGCATGGCAATTTTGTTCCTATAAATTTTACTTTCGTGTCGCTGATGATATTTTCCGAGTCCTTTGGGGTTGTTATTATTATTTAAATTTATATATTGCAATTTGCAAGAAAGTCAATACTAACGGCAGCGCACACAGCCAAGCTCTGCAAGCAAAATATTGGCGATTTCTTACTTTTGGTTTGTAGCGTTTTCTGTTTCTTACTTAAACTGCATACGTGCATAAACGACTCCCCTCGCCCCCCATAACATTTCATAACTTAAGTAAAGAAATCAAAAAAATATAAAGAACGAACCCGAGTGGGTGGCAACCAATTCCATCTACATCTACAAAGAGGGGAAAAATGGCTGAGTGGAAGGACGCCGAAACCTCAATAACTTTTTCATCAATTTAACATCGAATACACAAAGTAAACCAGAGGAACACAAGTGGAGAATAAAAAAAAAAATACGAAATAAACGAAAACTGAATATATATAAACTTTTCAGTTTGCCGTTGTTGGCTGTTCTTTGAGAAACTTTGCCGTTTATTATGTTTCACATCTCGCAACAAGAAAAAATTGTTTCTAGACCAGTTTACGTAATAGCAATCACGTTTATCTGGGCAAAAATCGATAAAGAGTGTTCATTTGGTACGATGGGGAAAACGCATGGAATAACATAAATCCAATGTTTTAGAAACATAAACACAATTTTCAAATCGTTTTCTATGAGAAAATAATAATAATATTAAAAGCTAACATTTTGTTGGTCCCATCTGATTCATTTGCTGGCAAATTTTTTTCAAATTTAAGAAAAGCACAAAAGAACAACTCTTTGCAATTATTATTAAAATATTCTGAGGTTCCACTTTCAGGGTTCTTGTTCATGTCGACTTTGGACTTTATCTATCTCTGATCTAGGTCGCCAATCTATCGGTCCGTAATACAAAGTTAACTGTTGGTAGAATCGTTCTTACAACAATTTTATGATTTAACGGCCACGCCAAGTAGAGCGATGATTACAACTAACGTGATGTAGTAGTTAATGCACGCAACTATCGTTCGCATGATCGCGGGTTCAATCACATGATCACATACAACCACATATCATTATTTGAGCAGCGGTCACCTCGACGTGTCTGAAGAGAACTTTGAGTAGTCGAGTAATTGACAAGTCTACTAAACGCTTCTCACACTGTAGTGTTAAAAATCGTCGTTAATTTATAGATAACATTGAGTGAGTCAAAAAATAGAATAGAATAGAAAATAGCCCACTGAATTTGGGAAACTTTCCCATATCTCATTCATGAGATATAAGGAAATTTGTTATGGACTAATGATATCATATCTTTTTCAACCAGACGAAACAAATTCTGAAAACGGTTATGTAATTTCATCCTTACAGCGAATTTTTAGAATATGTATTTTGTTGTGCCAATTTCTTCCAGAGGTATGCAAACTATTTATTTCAATTGAGGACCCACTATATTTAACACACTCAAGGAAGAGTTTAAAGTACAAAGTGTCATTTGACAAAATGTGTTTCTTAACTTTTTTTAAATTAAACTAAATTAAATTAAGCGATATCCATCCATCTGACTGCTGTCACTACAGCTCTTACTTTATGAAAAGCATTAAAACTTATCATATCATATCATAGACGGAGTTTGCAAACTTACTTCATAGAAACGCCCAGCTATCTTAACTATAAAAATTTTCGAAATTTTATTTCTTTTTACTGTTTATATCATAGTTTCTGGTCTGCCGAGACCTAAGTTTTTGCCCATTGCAGTTACATGGATTTGGCTCTATAATTTTTAGCATATGTTGAGAAAAAAACTGACCGAGTAATCAACCTAAAATACATGCTCTTAGATTCATATCTATTACACATAAGTCCAATCCCAGCCAGATTTCACAAACACGTCAAGAGCTTAATAAAAATGAGAATGCAAATGTTTTGCGTTGCCATACCTGTACTGGTAGCTCCCATACAGCTTAACCAATTCTCCGAAATTTAAGTTTTGCTCCATAATTACCAATTGTTAGTCTGCAGTAACCGATATTTTGATGCCAATAATGCGATCCCCACGTGTTACTTGGGAAACCAAAAGGTAACTACTCCCTTTTGATTCCCCAAAACTCTCATTTAATTTCACTAAATTTAATTTAATAAAATACGTATCAAGAGTTTGGTAAACTTTGTCTTCTGCGAATGAAAATTGCCTGCACAGCCACTCATCTTAGTGTACTTCTCACATAAATTGGCCGATTAAGCAAAGATTAATGGTTCTTCCACAATTTCTGGCCAGAAGAACAAAATAGATTACAATTGAGCTTCTTTTATTATGCATTAAATTAAAACAATATTCAATGAGAACCGAACTATTTACGATACGCCTTCTGCCATCATGCACACTTTTCCACCAACTCAAAACCCATTAGGTGAAGTCATCTGCGGCTCAGTTCATCTAACTGAAATTTTTATACAAGCAATTTTTGTTCAGCAGTGGCCTCTTCTTTTGATCGAAATCTTTCCCCTGCATCATCTATTTATTCTTTGGAGACTTATCTGGCTGGGAGCCAGATCTATACAGTGCTATGATTTGGGATAATTCGAACTTTTATTTGTGCAATTTTGCAGTTGTTGACATCGACAGGGTAATGTCGTGCAAGGTCTTAGAGAAAGAACACTTTTTTCTTCACTATTTGGAAAAGTTCGTCCTTCATTTCGTTCTGCAAATGATCCAAAACTTTTGTGTAATATCCATTGTTCTACATCTTTCAATATATCGCTTAGTTCATTCCTATACTGTAGCAGAATGTTTTTCAAGCTCAAATGATATTTTCTTTTCACAATTTTGTAAAATTGTATAAAGTTTTTTTATACTTGAATATAAATTTTGCGATTAGTTCAGAGATTATGAACATATCCTGCCTTTTCTTGTATTTAAAAAAAAATCTCACAAAGAAAAGGCAATATATTTTGGTTCCCCAAAATGTCTAAAGATTCCCAGGCAAAGTTACTGGGAAAGCAAGGAATGAAACAATCAAAATTTTCGATTGGAATTTCCCAATCATTGTCCTATTTCTGTGAAAAACATTTAATATATTTAATGTATTTTCGTATATTGTTACCTTAATTCAGAAGGGCGTTAACTCACAATTTTTAAAATCTGGAGTGAACAGGGATTTTTCTTTGAATAGATTGAGAAAATTAGTTATTTCTTTTTGGGATTTAATTATTATAATTTCCTCACTATGTCACCCAATAAAGCCTTAACTTTAACAGAATGGTTGTCAAAAAGTTTTCTGCAAGTATCAGGCGAAGATCGGATATTGAAAAACTACAAGTTACGGCATTACTATATTAATTTAGTGACGTCTAAAATATTCAAAAATTGTGAAACGAAAAATGTTATTGTATTTATGTTATTGTTATTGTTATTATGGCCCACCCTAAGGGTGTTGGCGGTTTAATTCAATATCCCCCCTTTTTGAAATGAGTTTTCCAGGAAAAACATCTTTCAGCAGCTCTATGGATACCCTATGACATGTGGCCCCATCCTGTTGAAACCACATTCTCGAGGTATTGTCTTGCAGTTCTTGCAAAGCTGGCGCCAAAAAGTCTGCTAGCAAGTTGCAATAATTGTTCGCTCTAACCGTCATCGCATGCCCTCTTTCGTCCTCAAAAAAGTAGTTATCCCAGCCCACACGACAAGCTTAGGGCTGTGAAGTGGACATTCATGCAAGCGTCGGGGATTAGTCTCGGACCAGAACCGACAATTTTGCTTGTTCACATGGCCATTAAAGTGAAAATTGGCCTCATCACTAAAAATCACGTTGTTGAAATTGTTGAACCGCTCTAGCACCAAATTGACAAAGTTAAGTCGGTTGTTGGCATCATCGGGTTTTAATTCTTGGACTATCTGAATCTTATAAGCCTTCAAAAGCAAACCACGTTTCAAAAGTCGTCGTAAAGTTGTTCTTTTGACATCCAAAGACTGACTTCTCTTACGTGTTGACTGTTGCGGATTTCGCTGAACTGAAACACGAACACGTTCCACAATGTTCCACTGATCTGGCAGAAACTGGGCGACCACGAACCGTAATTGGTACTGTTGAGCCGGTTGTTTCGAACATTCTGATCCATTTTCGTATCACATTTTCATGCCGATACAAACGTCGTGCAGTAATCACTGATTTATTGTTTTCGTAATACGCTCGGACACAAAATGCTCGCTGGACTCCCGTGTACGGCTCCATTGCGACTGAATTTCCAGGAAGCGGCGCAGCGAACAACATATCCCCCCGCCACCCCGCGCCGCGCGTTACCGAGAAATTGAAGATTTAAACCGCCAACACCCTTATGGCCCACCCGTCCCAAAATTTCTCTTAGATTATAGTATTTCCAACCATAAACACCCTGTACAATATGAAAACTAGTTTTCTTTTCATTCAAGTTTTTGGTTGCTCTTCGGTCCAATGTAAATTAAATGCTCAAATACACCCAGACGCACTTAGACTACAGATAGATTTTTTCTACTCAACAAAATAGAGAAATGAATTAAATATGTTATGCGATACAAAAAAGTACTCAGCTGAAACGTAACAAAAATTATTAAGGGTATCTTTTTCCGCCTTGTGATAGAAACTTGACCTAGTTGGCTCGTTTACAGCTTTTCCCAAGAGACGACAATAATGTTTTCAGTATGTTTTTTGTTTGTTTTGTGGCATTTCCTCTAAAGCGTCTGGGAGGTGCGTCAGTTTTTTCTTCAATTTCCATTTGAATCAATGCAAAGAATGCGACAACAATTTCAAATCGAAATGTGCGTTTTTTTTTTTTTTTTTGTATTGCGTCCAACGAAATATTCACTTTCTTCTATTTCGGCTATCTCGTACAAATTTGGCTAATGACAGATAGTTTTCTGTAGTTACATTACTGGTCATAATTTATGTCAAGGTTGAAGTGTAAACGAAATGATTTATGATCGAGAATGTTTAAATTAAAGTTCTTAAAAGCTAAAGTAAATATTGTTTGCCTAAACAAGTATTGTTATATTCGTTGACTATCAACGTACGCGGGATAATGAAAACAAATGTTCGGTTTGGTGCCATAGAGTCTTCAAATGATTCTAGGTAATTGCAGCTTAAGGACTCAGAAAATATTTCTTATTATTTTTGATCAGCTTCTGGAATTATTAACATGTCAATTTAAATTATTAAATTGTCACAGCAAATTAGAAGACATTTCCGCTATTTCACGATCAACTCTTTTAAGATTGTCTCCTTACTCTCCGTGGTTGAATCTCATCGAAAATTAGGCTTCCTCATGTTCAAACATATGAGAGCAAAGATTGGCATATCTGGAGAGTATCGTCGCCGAAGCGATAAATACAATTACCGTAGGCGATTGTTTCCGAGCTATACAGCATTCAAGTACGTTCCACCAAATGGCATTGGCTTTGGAAGATATTCCAGTTGTTACATAATTAACTTCAGTCAAACCGATAGCTTTTATACCACATATCAATAGTAACAATGTTGAAAAATATGTAAATTTCATTTTTAATATTAACATTTACTATATTATTATAATGTTACTCGTATAATCTTATATTACAACCCATTTGTAGCTTCTTATTTTTTGGTAATAAAATCTCTTCGTCTATAATTTTTTTATTACTTTTTCCAGTTTCAAAGCATCATCATCGTTATTGAATAGAGTGGTTTGCGGTCGAAACTACCAATTATTCTTCGAATTTCAATTGCTGTGTTTTGAATTTCAAGCAATGTGTTTTGAATTTTAATTGATGTCTTTTGAATTTAAATTGATGAGTTTTGAATTTCAATTGATGAGTTTCGAATTTCAATTGGTGTGCTTCGAATTTAAATTGATGTCTTTTGAATTTCAATGGACGTCTTTTGAATTTCAATTGATGTCTTTCGAATTTCAAATATAATATTTGAATTTCAACTGATGTTTTTTGAATCTTAAATGAAAATTTTGATTTTCAACTGATATCTTTTGAATTGCAAACGAAAATGTTGATTTTTAATTAATATGTTTCGAATTTCAAATAGAATTTTCGAAGAATTCCAATTGGAAATGGTGTAGTATTTCATTATGGTATAACCTTAACAATACATCTCTTGGAACCTATATTAAGCACCAATATAGGAACTTTAACCACCGGAAGGGACAGAAAGTACTCTAGTAATAGAATGATTTTACTCCTCACTATATATATATGAATTTCCATCCAAAAAAAAAAAAATATTTTCGCTACATCTCATACTCCATTACTGCAGTCGCAAATATACTCGTAAATTAAATTAAAATTCCTTAACACTATCGCTATTCTTAAAAACATAGAAATTTAACAACGCACTATATATTCATAGTAAATACAGCTTGTGGTGTTGAATATACAACATTAATATGCTTGACATATTAGACAATACGCTTATAAGCTCGCACTCTCCTAGTTTCCAACAACATAAATGGCGGCAATTCCTTTTAAAGTTAAACCAGGCAACAAAACCTAATATTATAGGCCACATCAAGTTTCTTTTTAGTCCCAGCCATACCTTTGCTATTCGCCCAGGGACATATCATTCAACATAATTTAAACTCTGCGCAAATATAAAATGCTGTCTTGTTTATTAAATTAAATTTTTAATGAATTCGAATGGAAATTATCACCAAACTCATTAGCTTATAAATGTAAATGTTGTTAAAAGTGACACAAATCCACCGTTCAACTCACACATATATGAACACGCACATGTCACTACGTACTTGCACACATAGATGTATATGTATGAATGTACATACATTCACCGCTACGCAATGATGTTGTCATAAACAAGGCCGACATAAACGTACGAAATGTACAAACGAACACAGTTCAACACGAACGAATCCTTAATGTAAAGTGTAAAATATGTATAGACACTCACGCTCGTACTCTCGCTTTGTCACCCGAACATAGGCTTATGCATGAACGACAGGACAAACATATGTACGGTGATGTAGATGCTACATAAGTCTGCGTATAAGTCACTGGCAAAGGAAAGTGTACCGAGCAGTTGTCAGACATCGTTTAACACATCCAAAGTGTCAGTTGGCAAAAAGAGAATAAGTCCTTAGGAATTCTGGCATATCTGGTTACCACAGGCATAGGACAAAGTTATGCGACAAACTGAGTCTGAGCTAATGTTAACAGACAAATAGCTAACTAAATCCTTTGGTAGAGATTACAAATTATCGATTATATAACTATAATCGATTCGTTTATACCCCTCCAGGATGTTGGCATGTCCATGTAGACAATATATATGACTAGTTTGGAGGCAAAACCTTCCAACTTTTCAAAAAAAAAAATCGATTTTAGCTGCCAGGCATTGAGGATATTATAAAATTATATTAATTCCTCCTAATAAAAAGTTAGACGAATATTCTACACAATATCATGATTTTGTTCCTGCACAATATCATGATTTTGTCCCTACCCTGTTTACATGGAAATTAAAAATAAATAAAAAAAACTGCGATACTTTCCTCGAAATTTTATGTGTTATGAACACAACACCTGAATGATTCAAGGCATCTCTTAAATTGGGAAATTTGTATAAACACAATATATTGATCATACGAGAGTGGCCCCAAGACTAGCTGACCTAACAAAGAAGACACAGCAAAGTTGGGAACAATTTTCTTTATTTTTCAACATAATCTCTTTTTATCTCGATACGTTTTTTTGCAGCGGTATCCAATAGCTTCTATATCCTGTATATAGCAAGAACTGTCAAACTCCTTAAAATAGCCATCAGCCGCAGACTCCACCTCTTCATTGTTGGCAAATCTTTTACCACCGAGCCATTTTTTCAAATTTAGAAATAGAAAATAGTCCGAAGCAGCTAAATATAGGGAATAGGGTGCGTAATAAAGTAATGAAGTAATTTAATTCATTAACTTTGGGCATCGCAATAGTGGATGTGTGAACTGGAGCATTATCTTGGTGTAACAACACTTTTTTGCCAAATGGGGCATTTTTTCAATAACTCCTATATTCATCACTTAAGCGCTTCAATAAATTAGCATAGTAATCAATAAAAATACTCCCACGCTCGTCCCTAAAAGCAGACGCCATGACCTTGCTTGTAGATGGAACCGTCTTCGCCTTCTTTGGATACGGTTCTTCCATTCCAATCCACTGCTTTGACCATTCCTTTGTCTCAGGTATGAAGTGATGGACTCATATCTCCATGGTGATAAATATGCGCAAATATTCGGCTTGCCAAACAATCTACTGCAACATCTTTACGACGCTGTTTTTGCTCTATTGAAAGCAAGCACGGCACCCATCTTGCGCAGAGCTTTCTCATCTTCAAATCTTCCCTCAATATAAACTTTTTGGAATGCCTAACATTTCAGCTAGCTCATGCACCTTTAGCCGACGGTCATCCAACAGCATTTTGTAGATTTTCTTAACCGCGTCTGGCGTGGATACCTCAATTGGTTGACCACTACGGTGTTCATCTTGGCAGCTCGTACGGCCTTGTTTAAACTCTGCTACCCAATATCTTACAGTCATAAATGAAGGTGCAAATTCCCCCAGAGTAGAATCTAGCTCGGCTTTCATATTAGTTGGACTGAGACCTTTCAAATGGAAATATTGAATTATGTAACGGTGATCACGTTTTTCCATGTTTACAAATTAACTGAGATCGTTTACTCTTGATGGCTCAAATAAAAAAGGAAACAACATAGCGTCTTGAAACTTAAAATTTATGTCTTATAAGTTTGCCACATCTGCGCGTCAGGTCGTACATTGTAGCAAAAAAATGACCCAGTACAAATGTAGCTACATATATATCGACAAATCTAGGATGCACCATTCCATCTAAAGCAATGTTGAAATATGTGGAAAACTTAGCTCACTGAATGTGAGACGATCTCCTATACTCCATTCATGGGAGGCAAAAAAATTCATTGTTATTTGCACAATGTAAAAAATAGCTTAAGAAAATGGGTGTGATAAAAAAGTATACGATTATAGACGACAAAATCTTCCTCTCTGATCTGTTGTTATTTTAGATTCTCTAGACAGTACGATAATTTCCAAATCGTCAAATTTGTGCATTTCTTAATGTTCAAACATTTTGGTTTCATAGCATCCCTTGATGAATCCAGTACGATTCGACAAAAAAGGATTACTGTGAAAAACGACATTAAATACAGATGATATACCTATAAATGATAGCAAACATTATTAAAACGAGAATAAAGTTTTTAAATAAATACAGAAAACCACTCCAATGTGAGTGCTGATTTATGGGATGTGAGCAAATATGGAAATGCGAAAACGGATTTTCGAGCTGACACTGATGAACGATTAAACAGAGCTGCTATACAAACCAGAATTATAATCTGTA